>CAVNYN010273045.1:0-11413 GCA_963692815.1 Nyctanthes arbor-tristis | reverse complement strand
GAGCTGGATTATGCTGTTCACCGCTTGGAGGGCTGTCTCTTTGGGGATTAAGTTGTGGTGGTGGTGGTGGTTTCCGGCTTCGGCAGCGGTGGTGGGGGCCTCGTAATCCGCCATTGATGGGTGCGGATTTTAAGGGTGAAGCATCAGACATGAAGGCGGCTTCATATGATATTTCTCTGTGTATATTCATTTTTAAAGGAGAATTATAAAGGAGGTCCCTAAGTTAGAGATTTAAATACAAGTTAACTATAAACTTTCTTATACGACTTTTGTCCCTAACTTCAGTTTCTTTTATATCTTGCCCCAATGAGATATTTAATTGCTTACATTCATTGTTCATGCACTTTGGTGTACTAGATATATACATATATATATATATATATAATAATAATACATACATACAAAAAAGAGTTATTTATACATGCAAAGTGTACAAAATTTGTGCACACGCCCATCAATTTACTCACAACTCTAAAAATTGTTATTTCAAGAAAAGTAGAATAGTAGACATTTAAGTAAATACGAAAAGACCATGTGCTTTAAAAGATAAAAAGAATTTATAGGCATTACTTACATTTAGTCATTCAAATTAAATTCATTGCGCATCTTATTGAATTTCCTCTTTTTATACTAGTACTTCTAAGATCTTGACAATCCACACTGTGATATGAAAATTCTTGGACGCATTGAGCAAGCAACTTAAGTAGAGACATGATTAGGAGAAGGGAAAAGTGAAAAATATTAACTTTCATAAAGGACCAATGTGCCATAAAAGTGAAAAATAAATATAACACAAATGCTATAAAGATAAGTTGTAGACCGACTTGTATATGTATTATAAGTTCAAGACCTCCGTTGCAATTTTTCTCCTCTTACCGTTGAGAGGTCAGTAAAAATGGGTCCACTCGTGAATTCAAAATGAGGACTTTAGTCAAGCAACGAACAAACAGTACCATGATAGTAACGTTGCACATGACTGGACCAACTCAGGCTAGACGCAAACTTAAAAAAATTATTATCATTATTCAAAGCTGCATGGGAAAGCCCAGAGTCCCATTCTCTGGCTAGACATCTTTCGGGATTATACCGCCACATGTCTATGTGACGAGAGATTATTGAGAACGCAACATGTGGTGGAAGCCAACATCATCAGTGACTAAACTAGCAATCTCACAGCTGATTTAATAGCAAGCAGTTCTTCCTCTTCAACTCTTTTCCAAACTCCATCGACCATCAGACGACCCATTACCCCTTCAGAGGCAGCATTGTCTTCATCATACAATTCAAAATCTGTTTCTTTATCCTTCACTTTCTTAAGGGATCTGCTGTCCAATTCTTCAATAGGAAACTCAGGTGCTCTTTTACCACATTGCTTTATTTCACAATGCTCTTTACTGTCTGATACTTTTCCTGTTTCAGTGGACTCATCATCAAAGTCAAGAACTGGAAGACGCCCAGAAAAGCCAAGATCATGAGGTAACATGCCTATCGGACATGGCTTCCATGATTTTGTAACAACCCATTTGCTGTTGGATTCCACATTGGAGTCTGTTGGTTTTATATTGGTGCCTTTCTCTCGGCTATGGCTGATTAATTTAAATTTCTCTTCAGCTTGTCGGATAGAATCTTCTTCTTCAGAAAGATGAATCTCTGTGCAGGCATCAATGGGGCTTTCTTTGCTAATGTCTGAATTTGTTGACAAGAAGGAAACTAACTTTTTAAGCTTATAGAATAATGAGTCATCCCCCATCATCTGTGCAAGAATAAGGGCTGAATCCATCAGCCTTTTGTTACCAGTACAAGATAACAAAAGACATTTGCGTAGCAATCCTTGTAGCGATGCCTTTGGCAGGTTTGCCTCAGTCCAAGACTCCCTGCCTTCTTTGGCTTCCTTGTGAGAGACAGATTTTAGCGTCTTGAGAATCAAAACAAGCCACTCAAACAAATAAGCAAGTAACTCTATTTGATGAGGCTTGCCAAAACTCTCTAGATTAGGATGTTCACCTGATGATCCACGAAAGAATATATCAGAGATCAAACCATTACCACTTATGCACCATCAACCAATCAAGGAAATAGTAATAATAGCAGTATACAACACCATTATGTGGAACATGGAGACAAAAGAAAAACTAGCCACAGAGAACCAAGTGGGAAAAAGCTTATGCCTGAAAATTATCATAAATAATCATTTGATAATTACCTATTTGGCATCTCAAGGTCTCCTCGGGCGTCTCTATCTTCTCAAGGACAGATTTAAGGAGAGTTTGAAGCAATTCTGGTTCTTTTTTTGACAATTTCAAGATGAAAGATTTCCAGTCATCACATAATGTCTGCTTATTTTCGTGGTCAATCTGTGATTCCCCTGCATGTTCACTTGAATCCAAGGAATCTAATGCCCTCAGCAAGAGTTCCAATAGAATATATACCACGTCTGAAGAAAAGGAAGAATGCAACCGAAGAATAGTTTTCAATGATTTGATAAGTTGCTTCTTCGAACCTGAAACAAAAGCCACATCAACATAGACATTAAAACCCTGCAAGATTAATGTTACTTCTGAAAGACCCAGTAAAAAGCATAGCTGTGAGGAACTAAGCTATAAAAAAGAAAAAACATAGCTGTCATGAAATTCACTATTCCGGTAGAGGTGATGAAAAATGATTGTAATTAATAGGGGAATGAAAGCTCACTACGAACTTAGATTTAACAGTTTAAAATAAATAACTACTAATATTGATCAAAATGAGAATCAAGGAATTTATCCCCGACTGTTAGGAGGTTCTCTCCTACAGGTGAAACACACAAATCACAATCCATCCATCTCCAGATTCTTTGCCAACACTTCTTCCTCAAACCTTGCTTGTCTTCTTCCATTGCAGCAAAAAAGAAAGAAAGACTTTATTTTGGTTGTAGATAAATTTACCTTACTAAGAGCATCCACATTGGTGGTGTTAAATTAAGTTGTTCGTGAAATAGTTAATTAACAACTCAAAAAGTTGCATACATTAGTGGTGTTAAGAAAGTTGTTAAAAAAATCATTCTTGGTTGGTTGTTAAATTTGTTGTTAACTTTAACAACAATTTTAACAACTTTGCTAGAATTTAATGGTTTTGAAAAATTCTTTTTTATTTATTTAATAAAGTTTGACCAATAACTTTTGAAAATAATGGGACCCATTTAAGCTTGAGTAAATTTTAGTGATTTTGTTTAATACATCCAATGCGATACTTTAATCGTTGTTAAATTTAACTTGTATATATGGCATTTAACAATAATTTAAAATGCACTTTTTGCTTATGTGGATGCTCCAACGCAAGCATAGTTTAACAAACTTCCACATGTGATAAGTTAATTGCAAACCCACCCCACCCCACCTAACCTAAGAAAAAATTTATGATTGTGTCTT
Organism: Nyctanthes arbor-tristis; assembly: GCA_963692815.1. NCBI lineage: Eukaryota > Viridiplantae > Streptophyta > Magnoliopsida > Lamiales > Oleaceae > Nyctanthes > Nyctanthes arbor-tristis. The sequence goes on along the minus strand of CAVNYN010273045.1, from coordinate 8,006 downwards.
TTGCTAACGCCCAAGTTTTGGTAATTAGAACCCCAATATTATAGAATATCAAAGAAAATTCATGAAGAATATGACCAACCTTAAATATCGAAAACATTACATTACGTGGTACGGAGGGATTTATAGAATTCATGAAAGACCTAACATCCACGATGAAGAAGAAGATTTACAATTCAACAATCTTCAGTAATCAATAAAAAAGAGAGAAGGCAATCCCACCACGTCCCCCAAATAATTCATTACACAATAATTTACTAAGGACTTGTTCTTTGTAGATATATGTAAAAGGAGATTTAAATGAGGGAGAACGTGTGGTGCGAATATAAAAAAAGATTATTGCAAAGTGTGAAATTTTTTTTTGTGAAGAATATGCGGTTGATATTGATTTGATAAATTTTTGCTTTTTCATAACGCTCTAAAGAACAAGCTCTAGATCATTCAACACGTTGACATTTTCTACAATTTCCTAGTACTCTCCCGTCCCGCAAAATAGTGCCTTTCTTATTCTCACAGTGTTTAAGGAAGTTCAATAATAAATGTTCGAAAAGTGACATTAAAGAAAAAATTTCCTTGTATACCCCTTATTTCATTTATTATCCCACTTTAATTTTACTTGTTTGACTAATAAAAATGCATATTAAATAGGAGAATATAAGAAAAATAAGAAATTTACTAAGGAAAGTGGACTATTTTTGTCGGACATAGGGAGTATTTATTGTGCTGTTTGATTCTCATTATTTGAATGGAATTATAATGAAAAATTATAATAAGGTAAAATGAGTGGTGGAAATTTAATGAAAGTTTGAATTGTGTGCTTATAGTTGAGTAGTTGTCAAATTAGTGGCCAAATCAGTAATAATAGGTGAAATTATAATGTAGATGTATAATGAAAATCAAACAAGCACTCACAATAACAATAAATAAACCAGCTGTAAAAGCTTCATAAATTTTCATATAGTAAATGTTACCTGTAGATTTAGAATGAGATGTCTTGCCAGCCATAAGAAAGAGAAACTTACTACGCCCATGTAAGTGTTCTATATGTCTAACACCAGCTTGTTAGTGTGAAAACTTAATATAATTAAAATTTTCTTATCAATAAATACCGCCACATAAAATTAGAGATAAGAGAACAGTCAACCATTTCGCAAAAGATCAGGGAAAATTAAAGCCGCTAAAGCTGGTATTATCACAAGTTAGACAATGGATACAGACATAAAAATGTGTAAGCTATGAAAGAGGGGCAAAAAAAGGGAGAAAAAGAAAAGAGAAGAAAAGAAATCATCACATTTAAAACATTTCATCAAAAAATCAACAATGTTAAGAGAAAGCATATGTATCGCCCATGAACAAAAAACTATCAGTAATTCTCGGTAACTTATTCTGCTACGCACTAATCCACTACTCACTTAACCTATTTATAATTTAGAGCCTGTTTGATTTGGATTTTTCCAAAATCAATTTTCCCTCAAACCCATTTTCAACCACACATATATCTATTAAAATAATTTAGCATGTAAATTGGTAATTTTTCCTTATTTTTCAACCACACATTCTCCCAAAAAATCACTTTTTCACAAAATCAATTCTCGAAAATCTAAACCAAACACCCTCTTAACCCCTTATAATCACCATTTCATTGATCAAACTGATTATAATTCTAAACATTATTGACAGTATATTTTGAAGGAACTGAATTCAAATATGAAAATACCATCTTCATAAGATATCATGTCATTGCAATTCCAAAACCTCTAGTTTAGTGGAGAGTTGAAATGCTAACATGTCATTGCAATTCCAAACCCTCTAGTTTAGTGGAGATATCATGTCATTGCAATTCCAAACCCTCTAGTTTAGTGCAGAAGTAATAACATTTAATTAAACCAAACCAAATTATTTTAAGTGAAATGCTAACAGCAAAACAAGATATATATATATATATATATTTTTTTTTTTGGGTGGTCAAACAATGAGAGACATTAAACTAGGTGACAAACAAAGAATTAAGAACAATGCAATATATAATCACACATAATAATGCCATGGACTGGTTGCAATAGTTGCACATGACATACTTGAGATTTCAATAGATAAAGAAATAATGTCCATGATGTGAAAGGCATATAGCCCTGTTAGCAAACTAACTTTAAAAAAAATAAAAATATCCAGAATGCCAACACAAATGGGTGCTTAATTTCAGAAGATGAAGAGAGTTCTAAAACTCACGTTTTCCCTTGACTTGTAATGAACATGATTCGGTGGTTTGCTTCGCCTTCAAACAGAGAGCAACTTCACGTTTAATTTCTTTTCTGAGAATGGATGTTTGATTAATTGGGATTGCCTTTTCTTGAGGTTCCCAATAATATGTTTTCAACCAATCAAGTGCCTGAATTAAAAAAAACAAGTACAAAAACTATGAAGATTTCCAACGCTGCAAACAATTCTAGTCGTTGTTTGAATCTCTTTATCCAAATTGAATTATAATGAGGTGAAATGAGTGGTGTAGATTTAATAAAAGTTTGAAATTTGTGGTTAAAAATGAGCAGTTGTCAAATCAATAGTCAAATCAGTGGTAGGTGAGATTATAATGTGTTTTCATAAAGAGAATCAAACACCTCCCTAATTTCTAATGTTGAAAAAAGAAATACAAATTTAATAAAAAGAGTTGTGGGTCCTAGTTTAAGGTCTCTTCCATCACATCACAGGCAAATAAACACAAAGTCAGATCGATGTTTTAAAACCATATAGGAGGTTTATGACACTTCTGGAAGGTGCAAAAAAGAGCTAGAAAATTTTCATAAGACCAAAACCTTAATTTTTGAAATTTCACTTGACAGGACAATGTGATATGCTGAGACAAGCATGTTGTTTTTATGGTGCACTTTCTGACAACTCAATAACTCCGAAAATTTTAAATTGTTTCATCTCAAAGCATAATAAAGATTAGTATTCATTCACTTTTTTAACTGTTTGAGAAAATGAAAATTTAAAGTATCTTCTGTCTTTACCAGCTTCTTTACACCTAGTGGAGCAATGCCATGGGCATATATAGTCAATCCTTAATGCTCCAATTGGTTCAACTACATAAAACTCAGTTAAATTAGCAAGAACGTTCCTTTTTACCATGAAAAATATGTGTATAGTTGTTCCTCACAGAAATATTAAAATATGGCTTCCTCTCAAAGGGTAACACATTGAATTCAATGAAATATATCCAGAACTCATTCAATGATATCTTCCAGCTTCAGATACTAAACTGAACAGACTAATTATAAATAAATATGTCTCGTTTCATATAGTAAAAGCAGAGAAGTAGCTTATCCATAGGTTACCAATGACAACAAAGAAAACCATTAAAATAGGAGAATTTTAAATACAACAGCAACAAAACAATAAATGAAATACTACCTTAATTGATGCAAGACGAACCAAATGAAGAGATGGAAGATCACGATGAGAACCCTCTACAAGTTTCCAGACACCCATTAATAACTTAGGTGCAGAACAGGAAAACACATGCGTACAGCAATATACGAGCATTACTAAAGACAAATTACAAAAAGGAATGGAAGCAGTACTGTAAAAGACAAGTATCTAAAGAAACTAACCATGACGAATATCAATAAGCATTCTTGGAATGTTAAGAGCATCAGCTGCTTCACCAATCGAAATCTCTGACTTTTTCCGTGTTTTCTCAACCACACCATTCACAAGCCTTCAGAAAACATAAGGAAGATGGGAAACAGTCATTCTCTCATGGACAACACATATACAATTAATAATTTAGTTAACATGGAAAGAGTATTTACCTCATGATTGCCATGCAATACAGCATGGATAACATTTCCTCTGACCGCAAAGCACTTTCACTTAATTCATATCTGGAAATAGAACAACCAGAGAACCTTTCAATAAAACCAAAAAATTTCCAACACTAGCTTCTTGCATAGAACTCTATGACAATTGCAAATATAGACATAATGTAATGTTTGCTTGTAAGTAAATAACAAATTTCAATTAAAAAAAATGAGAATCACTAAAGGATCTTTTCGTGAATTTAGCCCCAAAATATCAGCAGGAAAAGGGAACTTGCTAACTTCGTGAAAAGAGACCCAAATGACCAAAAAAAAAAAAAAAAGGAAGAAAAACAGAGAAAAGAGAGCGCAATTGATCTTTATCCTATTTCTCGCTGAATTTAAATAGCTTTAACTTGATAAATAAAGAAAATAGAAACCAACCTAAAAAAGGGATCTTTCTGCTGAATTTCAATAATAGAAGCAGTAACTTCTATCACCACCGGGACACACCCTCTGCCCCGCCACGTCAATATCTAAACCCACCAGAAATAACAATTCCTTTTATGAGACTAAAGCAAACATAATATATCAGAGAATCTTAACTTTATGTATTTATTCATTTTGTAATTACTCTTTGGAGGGCAGAATGCAAAGAATCAGCAGAAGAAGAAAAGAGGGAGGCTTTAACATATTTCCACTCGTCCCAGCTTATCCAAGGCACTAGCTTGAAGCTCTGGGATTTGTCTTGTACGACGTCGTCCTGTTGGCGTTCCTTAAATCCTAATAGCAGGAACTCCATTTTTTGACTCTCTCAAGAACCCCAAGTGTTGAAGAGCAGGATCTGCAAAGAGAAGAACGTCGGAATTTTAGGGCAGACCGTCTTAAGGAGCGAACCGAACCAGTCTACCTGAACATGTGATTAAAACAAAGAAAAAAAATTCATATACTTCCTTCTCCAACTAAATTACGGCTGCAAGGGAACAGATACAAAGCGTGCAAACAAACTACGAACCTACATTTTTATTTTTATTTTTTTGGCAATGTGCCTGCACGAGACAACCACTCTGTCTAACCGTGAGAAAATTGAAAACTTGCTATGGTCAATTAGGTAGTTTTCAAGGCGGAAGAGGTGCTGCAGTTTGTGTTTTCAGAGAAAGCAATTGAAGGCGGAAGGAAGAGACAAAAGACATTCTTCACTTGGAGCGAAATCAACCTAGGGGCAGGTCAAGGGGTAATTTTTTTTTTTTTTTTAAATGGAACACAGACACAAAAAATGGAATCAAATCAGGTGTTTTTTTTTTTAATAAATTAAATCACAAAGTGATTGTAGTAGAGAAAGATCTAACTCTAATTAAAGTATGGGAGAAATCGAACTCTAATTCTAAAAATCGGGTCAAGTGAAGTGCTTTTTTTTCTAATTATTTTTAACATTACTAGTGTAGGTAAGTGCGTTGCACGTGATGCACTAAAAATTTGGTATTTGATAGCGTTCTTTCTGAATATATAATTGTATTATTATGTATAGTTTTTCTTAATAATTACTACAAGTGGATGATAGTTTTGTAAAATAACCGTATTATTAAAAGCAATAGTTAAAGATCAAAATAGACTGTACTTTAGTCATAAGAAGGTCCCAACCAATATTTGATCCAACATCCATGTGTAACCTGTAACATTTCATCCAAGATCTTATCAAATATCAAGAATAAACAACCAGACTCCAACTCTATTGACATCTAAGCAATCTAAAAGAATCAATAGCTGATATTACTATAAACAAATGCAGCACCCTTACGTTCAAAACTGGAGAATATATTTTCACTTCAACCTTTACAAACACGAATGAAAGCAAGGAAACTCTTTAAACATCATATTTTTGCAAAAATTCAGTGCTTTTACCTTAAAGTTGTCTTCAAAAGACTACATTTATATATCCATCAGAATCTGAACAAAGGTTCTACAATGTGTAACAACCCCTTCAGCCATTGGCATCTGCAGGAATTAAAAAGCCATTGAACCTCAAGATTTGGAAAAATAAAATTCAAAACATAGAGCAAACATAAAGATTGATGAAATGAAATATAAAATACACAAAGAAAACATTTTGGTACACAAAAGAATTGAAATATCGTAGAAAGATTTAAATCTCTAAGATTACATAAAAGTCAACAAGAAAAACATAATTATTGAAATGACATTAATGAGAATGAACTAAAGAAACATGAACTTCGAATTTAACAGATATTTCTTTCTTCACATGATATATTCCCCTCCGATGTTCATTCTAAATGAGGGAGCAATTTGTATCACACTCTTGGTACTCATGACAATGTCATATTTAAGAAACGGAGAGAGTTAGCGTCGCTGATGTTAGGGTAGCATCTCACTTGAGTTTATTTGGTCAAACCTTCCTGATAATTTCCTCTTCTCATCATTGGAACTAAATTCTAATGACTTTACATCCCCATTAAGATTCTATCAAATATAGTTCCCAAGCACTCGTGTATTGTGGAATAACTATCAAGAAGTGTATGCTTTTTCCTAATATGAAATGAATGTAAATGTTGCATATCTTTAAAATTGTACAAACTTTTTAGTGGCATTCAAATCCTAAAGGAATTTTTTTAGCACCCGGAAAAAAAAGCAATGTATACTTATATATAATGACATTGTCATCTCTTCCATAGATGTTTCCTCCTACACAAATTGATATCTATAAGACACACCAAGCATATTAGAAGTTGTGATGAACCTCCGAGAGCATCATAGCCAATTACATATAAGCTCAGTGACACTCCAAAAAGTTGAAAAACCAATACGGTAGAAGAGTGCTAGTCTACCAAGTAAAATGCTCTCTTAACATCATTAAGCAAATTTACCACTGGCATGTGACTAAACCATTATATCATCAAACCTTAACATCACTAAACAAATTTACCATTAACATGTGACTAAGCCACTATATCATTAAACATAGAAAAAGAAGCAACAATCAGCGACAATGTAGTGTTTGATGAAACCATAGTAAGCCAGAATAGGATATCAATAATCAGGAAAAACCAAAAACAAAAAACACAACCTTTGGCAATAGAACTGCAGAGAACACAGAGAACGCTGTTGTACATAAAAATAAATAAATAAAATTTTCTCCATAAGAAAATGTGATTGATGATTGGACCAAAGGATAACCAAAAGTTCACGAAGAAGAGTTTATATTAATAATAAAAAAAAATTTGCAAATTTTACCCCAATTAAAAATTTGCATAGAAAAATTGTCTCGGAGAGCACCTTCAATTTCCAAGAGCAAATTAACTTAAGCTCTATCCCATTTTTGTTGAGTACAAACACATAAACTATTCAAAACCCTCCAATTGATGCAAAATGGTACTAGACTTTACATATTATCAAAGCCTAATCAGTGAGGTGAATATAGTATTAAGAAAATTACTTAAATAAAAAAACATTTAACAAAGAAAAAGGAAAAAAAATTTAAAATCGAATCCAGCAAATTGGGGCTGAAAATTATGTCAGGAAAATCAATTTCAGAAAATATATAGCTCAAGGCTGAGAAGGTCGCCAGACCTTACTCCAAGGGAGAACAGCGGCAAGGCCAGAGCAATTACCGATGGGGAAAAATATGCTGCAAAGTAAAGACCTTCCGATGAAGTCGTTGTAGTAGAAAACGCCAAAAAAGAGGGGGGGGGGAATAAAATTGGAAAAGAGAATATCTGCGAGGCCCTGCAATGTGTAAGTTGGCACCGAGACGACGTCTCCAAAGTTAGGGTTTTCCAAATGACAAAATCAAATGCGGTTGATTGGCTACATACTTTGAAATAAACCACTCATGTTGGGGGTAAAATTGGCAAAATATTGACCTCTTAATTTTGGATTTTGAGTTATACCCTTATCCCCTCTTATATATAAGTAGTGATTATTAGACAAATAATAAAAGCGGATTTCTACGAAATCAGATCAAAGACTAAACCAATATAAAACAGTTAAGTGAGGAGCCCAAGATGCCACTGACTTTTACTTTAGCATGCCAACGGAGCCCAATATTCGCCATTCTCCGCAATGCATTTAGATTTATGGATGCGACTTTGCAAACTCTTGAGAGAAACTAAATTAAACTCGAAAAGACACAGCCAAACATACAAATTAAAGCACAACATATGCAAGGGACAGAAGTCCAAAAACCATCAGACCGAG
>CAVNYN010273044.1:0-13847 GCA_963692815.1 Nyctanthes arbor-tristis | reverse complement strand
AGCCCAAGATGCCACTGACTTTTACTTTAGCATGCCAACGGAGCCCAATATTCGCCATTCTCCGCAATGCATTTAGATTTATGGATGCGACTTTGCAAACTCTTGAGAGAAACTAAATTAAACTCGAAAAGACACAGCCAAACATACAAATTAAAGCACAACATATGCAAGGGACAGAAGTCCAAAAACCATCAGACCGAGTGGCCGTCAACTCTACCAGCAAAAGAAAAGAAAAAGAGCCTCAAACATCTACAACGGATCAAACCAGACAATTGTCCTTTCAACAACACCCGATGCTACGGGAGCCAACAAACGAGCCAACCTTGGTAATGTTGGATATGCCAGTGTGCCAAGTATAAACCAGTTGAAGCTCAAGAGAGCAACTGCATCAGATGCAGGTTTGTTATCGATGGTTGCAAAAAATTCGACCACACTCATCAAGGACATGGCAACAACAACGAAAAGAGCGATAACAAGAGGCACACAAGGGTCGTCAGCTTCCCATGCAATCATTCCTACCACCAGTGATAGTATCGCGCTGAAAATGCTTCGGGAAAGAGCAAGCTCCCGCTTTCGGGCCAGAATATCACTTGTGTTTAGATCTCTTGAGACAATGCAAGGCACATGGGATTTTGACCCTTCTTTTACAAAATCGTGTGTCTGCTCCTCTGATATCTCTTCATGAACCTTTACTCGGCCAGTGTTTCTTTTGTAACCCGACATCCCAAGTTTGTCAATGTCGTTAACATCACAAGCAATGGCAACACCTGTGTCCACTTTATCTCTGTTGCTCCAAAGTGCTTTACCCTGTACTTCTTTAAACCGTCGATTTTCGTCCTTCAAAGACTCAACCTGTTGGACAAAAGAAAATTTTGGTTTTAGGGAGGGAAAATGAAAAAGAACTTAGAAAAACATAGAAGTAACTTTTTCTTTTTTTTGAATTTAGACACGAGAATATTGCCAATAGCTGAATACAAGTTTATAGTGCACGTAGTCAGTCAAAACTTCATACGAGCAGACTCGCCAATAGCAACAAAGAACATTTTTAAATTACCGACGCACAGGACATTGCTAAGCCTACAAAGTAGATCACAATTTGTTATCCATGCAGTTCAGACATATTCACCAACTTATGTAAGGTCGGCTTTTGTGGACATGCTCCAGAACCTTTCTATCAAAACTAGTTAATATCTTTCTCTACATGTGCAGATGGCAAAAGAGTCTACCTTAAAGATCTACCTTGTAGTTCTTACCTTCTACAACCAACTTCACTCTAGAAATAGTCATGATGACTTAAAATGATATGGTAGCACACAGCAAACCACACACAGAAATATGCAAGGAACAGGCGCACAACAATTAAACTCCAAATCCAAGTGAAAGACTTTGAGACCTCTAAACTTGAGGCCGATTGGTGTCTAAACTTTATGAAGCATCTCAATAGTCTGTTTGCATGTCTATATATCTGACCTCAACTCATTCGCACTGTCTTGACGCCCATTAATCTTCAATCAGTCAACCTGTCAGCCGATCACCAACTCATACAAACCTCAGTTGTTGGTCATGCTTAAGGTACTTTATTGAGGAAATCATGTCTTAACCTGACGTATTTGGTTAGGATATGACCAACCAACCCAATATACTAACGGTGGAAGTCTGTAATTGGTAGTGATTAGTAAAAAGGTTCATCTTTAATGAGTAGGGCAAAACCGACAGCTAGGTGCATCAAGACAATAGTACACCAAAAAGATCAACTTGTACAAGTTGCCACAAGAATCAATTTCAAGAACTGAGCAAATTGAGAAAATCCATAAACACATATCTTTTGCAGTACAAGTTACTGCCAAAGAAAAATAATAAAACGAATTACAAAAGGATACTGATGCAATTATTCACAGAAAAGGAGATCATTCCATTGTAAAAGCCCAGAAAATTACAGCTCAAATGCAATATCAATTTCCTTCAAGATGGAGTGTATGTCAAACATATACATTTTCAGTTTATAGATATACACAAATAGAATAGAATAGATTACCTCCCCCTCTAACAGCTGAATTCTAACAATGGCCTCATCATGTTCACATTCAAGTTCTTCCAACATCACCTCCATCAGTTTATGTTTTTTGATTGCCATACACAGTCGTTCCTCTAGTTCCTCTTTGTCCCAGAGAACACTTTCTAGTTCAGTTCTTGCTCCATGGAGTTGCAACTCTAGCTGTACATGAGTCCACGTTAGTTATTTTAAACGTTATGTGAAACTACAAGAATAGCATAAGTTAAGAAAAATCATTTAACCAACATCTCTATGCACCCTGCTGACTTTTTGTGGCCTTCTTTTGTCTGCTATTGGCTAAGTAGGACCTCATAAATCTACACAGAGCAGGACAACATCTAGATAGATTTCCTTAAATCAGCTATATCCTCTAGTACATAACTTCTTATGTTTATAGACCAGAATATTCTTCATATCATATATTATGAAAAAATACAAGTTTGCAACACAGGCCTATGCACACATGACGATTCCATCCATAAATCTATTTTCTTCCCTATGACTTCAAGTCTAAACAAGAATGCTAGTCCTTACTTTTTCACATATACTATGACACGAATATACTACATGAATTCGTTATGTATGGAAACATAAGTTAATATTTCAATACTACCAAAAAGAAACAGGTTTGCATAAGTTGAGTCTGGAATTTTGCTCAAGCACGAGCTTCTAAGACTTCATTTGTCAAATATCCAGCCAAGTTGCTCTTGTTTTACTTCTCTATTTCTTCGTTTTTGTCCTTTGAGTTGCAGTGGCTGGTGGGTTGCAAAGAACAAAGAAATTAAGGCTTGGTTTGATTCATTTCGTTCATTCATTTGACAACCTTCGTGGGTGTCCTACACGATCTTAATTTATTATGTTGCTAAGACGTCTCTATTATAGTTTGATGAACAAGTCAAGTGGATATTTCTATCAGATTCAAAATTGCATTCACAAATTAAGGGAATTATTCTATCTACCAGCCACCAATAAACTGCACAGGCATATGACACCAAATAATATACTATAAAATTTCAATGAATTGGTAATCTCCTCTACAGATGACAACCACAAGTATGTTACACTAAATAATAGAGGGGCAACAAAGTTAACAGTTGAAATTAATTACCAGTCTTTCCCTATGCAATGCGTTAATTACTCGGATTGGAAGAGATAATATTGAAACTGTCCAAATTGCGAGCTTTGAAAAGATACTAGTATGAAGATATATGGCAGCCCTGAGCAGCTCTGTCAAGGTTTGAATTACAATAAAGGTGCTTCGCAAGCCAAAAACACAAGATTGCTTAACAAGTGAGAGCGGCCATGTCACCAACCCCACTATTGAACATATTGATTCAGGGAGCAATGCCATTGTATCCACTATTGCAAACTACATCTGCATAAGATCCAAAAGTCAAATGGAGGTTAATAACAAAGTTGTAATGAAGGGCGGGGGGAGAAAAAAAGCATTTTCCAAACAAACAGTTTCAGCAGATAAGTCAAACTAGTTGCAAAAGATTTGGGGCTTCTGTCTGGGTCTTTTTTTTATTTTTTTAATTTTGGGTTTTGTTGGTTTGTTGGGGGGGGGGCGCCTGAGTGGTGATTTAACTTAGCCTAGAAGTCAAAGCATCATCATCTAGGACAAAAAGAAATGAGGGCTATCTCATTGGTGTAGCTTGTATTTCACCCTCATTCTTTATTAAATATGGACTGGTCAAAAGATCATGAAATACCATCAGCATGATAACTACTACACATCCTACAAGATCGTCTTGCCCAGAAAATTAGTGGAAGTGCTTGCATTTAGAACTGTCGCAAAAGTTCCTTTCAAAATATCAATGAATTTTCTGTTTTCTACAGTCTATCTATCTACATCTCTAGTTTGCACGGAGCCATCTTTAGAAAAAGGGAGGACTATATTAGAAGATAGAAAACTGAAAATTCTCAGCAAATTTCGAGTCAACCCTCAAAGCAAAAAGAACCTATTACATGGTCAAATAATGCCATACCTGTGCAGGAAATTCTTAATGAGCAGTTCATATTATAGAAATATATAAACAAAATCCAAATGCATTTGGAAGAAGTACCTAACCTAACTAACAGTCTCTAGTCCTTATCTACAAGGTCTATTCTGAAGTTTCACCCCAATACTATTAGAGATTTCAAAGCAACGAAAAATTTACTCAAATCCCAAAACTAAAATTTAGCAAGCGAATAATGACGAAAGCATGTTGTTATTCAAACCCATTGGAAATTTAATAAACCGGGAAGAGGGGAACTCCAATTACATACCATTATTTCTGGGGCAAAAAGTTTATTCAGAAATCAAGATTATGTTAAGACGTCTAGGGTAAAGGTCACCCTCAAAAGCTAGCTATTAAGGGGAGGGTGCCTATGAGGCTATAAAACCTACATGAAGCCCATAATATTTTGATGTCAGACAACTCCCATACCATGTACAATGGAAATCACAACAGATTAGTGCATACACTTAGAGCATCCACAATGGTGTTGTTAAATGAAGTTATTAGTTAACAGCTCAAAAATGCAACTACTTTGATGTGTTAATGAAGCTACTAAAGGAATATTTTTAACAACTTGTTAACTTTGTTATTAAAGTTAACACAATCTCGACAGCTCATGTTGCCCAATCATCTTTATTTTCTTTATTTTTTATATGGGTTATAAGTTATGAATTAATTTGGCTATAGCCCACTCTTGACTTAAATTTGAATTGTAACAGTTAATTAAACACCACCAATGTGTTAAAATTCAATAGCTAAATTTAACATGCTTACATGTAACTTAGCAATCACTAAAACCCTATTTTATTGCTTAAAATCAAAAAATCTTCATCCTACAACCAAATGAGCAGCTGCAATTGCCTCGGGAACCTAGTAATGCATCTACATAGAAACCACATAATACTCACATTACTAAAGATCCAAGTTATTCTTAAAAAGAAAAATCACCGGTAAACAGGAACTGATTTTAGAGATTTCAACTTTAGTTTAAGCAAAACAAGCAAATCCCTAAAAAGGAACAACGTAAAACAGAATAATATAATATAATTGGCAGCATTACAGTCTCAAGTAACAGAAGTTAGAAACACCTAAATTCTGAAAGCTGAGAGAAGGATAAATTCATGTTCACCCCACCCGCAAAAATGGGGAAAATCATCAGCGCCAAGCAAAGCAGCTGCAATTGCCTCAAAAACCCAGTAATGCATATATACAACAAGATAATCACTCTCTTTCACATAAAGAAGTACCCAAAACTACACGAAACAAGAAAGAAAGAAAGCGGGAAAGAATTACTTTCTGGTGAAGATGGATATCCAATAGCAGCAAAAGATTGAAGCTTGCAACCCAATAAACTCAGCGCGGTCAAAAGGGAACGAGGCGTTCGGGGGGTTCTGCCCCTGGATGGCGAGAAAAAAGACTACAGAAAAGGGGAGAAGTGGCGAAACGCTTGTTTGCATGAGCGACACGTTTCATGAAGGAGTGGAGGGATTTTGTTATTTTATCTTGAAAAATTGAATGTTGAGATGACGATGAAGCCTTTTTGATTCACATGAACACCATTCGAAACGAAAACGCCACACCTATAATTCCAACTCCCCAAGTCCCACCGCCTGCTTGGTCAAATGTCGCTATCTACTCTGATATATTCAAACAGTAAATCAAGAAGCTAATAAGCTAAATTAAATATGATATTCGGAAGAAGAGATGGATGTATAACATTATCCATTTTATAACACAATTATGAATATATCCGCATCCTTACGAGGTGGGTCTCGCTTTATCTCCAGCGAGTATACCCAAACCCACTATCGGATACTAGAAACTTGTCAATCAAGTCAACGTGCTCAACTGATTTGACATCTTAATTGAATGTACAACGAATTTTGTTGGCACCAATTGAGTTAAACAAATTTTATACTCGCTCAATTTTTCACAAATCATCTGGTTGTTTACCAATCGAGTAACCCAAATTTACCTACTTGACCAACTTCTTTCATTTGGCTAAAATAAAATGAGCAACGCTAGGTTTCTTGTAATGTCTCGTGGAAAGGTTGAATTGAAAATTTTTCCCTTGACCTTCAACACAATTTTACAGTAGATTGGAATCAAATTGACACAAACTTTTTTTTTTTTTTTCATCGATGCATGTTGGCATTCTTAAATTGGACTTCCAAATTCATCAATTATAATATTCTATAAATTCATTCAGCTTCTAATTTTCAAAATTGTCTTGACAAGGAAAGCATGATATAAAAACTGAAAGACCATAAACAAAAGAAGAGTTGCTTTTAAACCAAGCAGCAACATTTTAAGGTTATTCTTTTTTCCCCTGAGGAACAAAATTTTAACTTTTAATTGCTTAATTGAATTACTTTTAAAGAATATAATAATAATAATAATAATAATAATTTGAAAGAAAGAAAATATATTCAAGCCACAAATTTTGACAATAAGACCCTGTTTTTTCTTTTTTTTCCAAAATCACATTTTAACACATTAGCGGGGTGACAAGTTCAGTCCAAAAATCAGTTAACATGCTTTAAAGAATTTTCTTTGCCTTTATGTAGGTACAGTAAACCTTCTACTTTACAACAAGAGACATGGCAGGTAAAAATGTCTTTTTGACATGTTTAACGAGGTTTAAGACATCTTACCAATAAAGATTTGAAAATATGTCAGACTGAGCCTTTAACCACTAGCCTTCAACAACACAACAATATTGTGAAAATAATAACAAAAACAGCAGCAACATCAACGACGATCATAATAATAATAATAATAATAATAATAATAATAATAATAATAATAATAATGTAATGGTGAATAAAAAATGAGGAAAATTTAACCTACGTAATAATAACCAATAGCTTGACATTTGTGGGGATCGTTTCGCTGTAATCTAATTTGAAGGAGTTTCAATTCACTATTTCACTGACAACACTGATTTCCCACACTGGATCACAAGACTGAGCAGAGAGAGATTACAAAATGTAAAACCATGCAAAGCCAACAAACGCTCCAATCCAGCAACTGCCATATCTTTCGAGTAGAAACTGATTACGGTAACCTCGAACCATTCTTTTAGTTCAAGATTAAGATCACTAAGGTATCTTCTCGTTAAAAACAATGGCTTCATCATCAACACTCAATGCAATAACATGTTCCTTACTGGTAGCCAGTGAGCAGGAAAATCCCCTTGTTTTAAAAGCTGTGATATGGAGACTGCACCAGGCTGGCAGCTACTGCTGAGGAACTAAGTTGAGGATGGAGACCAGTATTTACATGAAGCCTTGAATTGTTCTGGGCACGTGGTAGATTAAACAGAAATAGACAAAATTCCTCCAAAAAGACCGGTAGTGCCATAGAATGTAACGATTAAGGGCTTCAGTACTAAAAGTAAAGCATTGAGAACCAATTGCATAAAAATGGAGACATTTAGAGACTTGAATGTTGTCAATTACCTGCACAATGTACAACAGTTTCAAACCTGCACCATCATATACATAATAAAAATCTTCTACACACCCTGATGCTGACAGGGGCTGCCTCAAACAGGACATGAATGACCAATTATTGGAGTTGCCTTGGGCTGAGATCAGGATGAGGGTCCCTCCTTTTATTAACTGTAAAAATAAAACAAAATAAAAATAAATGGGCACTCGTCAGGAACCCTGACCAATCCAAACTCAACGAGCTCCTGCCCGCCAAGAAAATCCCTGACAGGATGGGGGCAAGGAATGCATCCCAAATCCAGCCCATATTGCTATCTCCATTACTAAAAAGTCTTTAATAGGAAGGTCACACTATCATACACGCGCGACTCGTTAACTGATTTACTCCAACCCAGCTAACTGAGAACATATTTGTGTTTGAGGTGACAAAATAGAACATTGAGTTCCAACAGAGCCTCACTGCATTGAATGAGGACGCATCACCATCCTAATACGACATCTTCTCCATCACAAATAGGACAGAGCAACTATCCTACTGAAGACTATCTTGGAGCTTACTGCCCCAATAATTCTTGCAATGACTTCAGTTCCAAGAACTGGCCACTTCATGATTTTCTCCACAATTATAACCAGGTTGTTGAAGTTACCAGAAAGATCAGACAGGGTAAATAACTATATGAATTCAACCTCAGTAACCAAACAAAACATAGCATCTAACAGAACAAATTAGCATATTAACAAGTTGATGTGATTAATAAATGTAAGTACACCATGTTGGAGTTTGCTAGCATGTAGCAGCGCCAATACCATATCAGCAATGTGCCTGCCATTACCTTATGCAGAGGAAATGCAGCATATCTCCAGGATTAATTTTAACAGCTAAGTCCTTCAGCAAACCATCAAAGATCAAACAATTATTTCTTTGCTTCTCTGCCTTCAGATATTGTATTCAAACGTATTAGATGCATATGATGGATAGTTATGGCTTGCTATCCAAGCCATCATGAATAAATATTAAGTTTATTGTTCTCTCCATGAGAACAGAAAAACATAGAATGTGAGACGGGGGGTAAAGGAAAACAGAAGAAAGAAAATATAGCAACAAGTTTCCGAAAACAAAGCAAGGAGGTAACATAACAAAAACTCCAATGAGCAAATCAAATATAATAAAACAGAGGAGAACAAAAAGAATGAAGGATACAACAAGAGACACGATGAGGGGATATTAGAAGCACGGATGGTGAATAGAAAAGAAGTATATTCAAAAAGAAGATAATATTGAGCAAGAACTGAGACTCCATTGAATATGCAAAATAAAGATAAAATCGAGCAAAAGCTGAGACTCCAATGAATATGCATAAAATGCACTGAAGTCATAAAGAAACAAATCACTATGTATTTAGAGTTTTTCCAAATTATAGTTCCATATCAAAGCCTGAAAGATAACTGCACAGGCAATCCCTACTGACAATTAAAAGATTAGAAACAGGAAGACTTCCACTTCCTTAAAAGATTATCATACATTTCACGTGCATTTTTCCCCTCCTTATGACAAGCATTCTTCACCTTTGTCATTGTTGACTCAGAGATGATTATTTTTCCATCAATCATCTTCTCAGCAAACCTTCTTACCTCCGTTAGCCTTCCCAAACTACAGAAACCTATAAGAATTGCATTTGCAGCAGCATCACGAGGAAAAATGCTGTTTTTAACCATATCCTCCCAGATCTCAATCGCTATCTCCGGATCATCGTTGTCAAATAACATTTTTATCGCAGCAGCTGAATTTTCGGGGGTTGGCGGCCATTCATTCTTGATCATCTCATTGAAGAACTTACCAACTAGGTGCACCTTCTTATTCTTGATCAAACATTCAAAAATCATATTATACGTCAATGAATCAGGAAAAGCACCATGGAACACCATTGCGTCGAGAAGACGGAAGGCATTGTCAGTATCATTATTGTTGCAAAGCAAGCCAATCATCCTATTATACATTATCAAACTTGGAACCAACCCACTGCCTACCATCATATCCCACAACAGCAGGGCACGGGCCGAGGCATTCTGTTTAAAAAGAATATCAAAGGCATTAGAAAAGAATTTCAAACTTGGCAAGCAGTTCTTCCCACTCATTACTTGCAAGAACTTGATTGCCTCATCAGCCTGTGACCCCCGGAACAGAGTATTTAGGAATGCATCATAAGCAGAAATATAAAGTGGGCTCCAACCCACCCGGACCACCATCTCCCCGAAGGTGGTCTTCGCCTTAGACACATTCCCTTCCTTTTCCCATCCTTCCAATAAAATGGCAAATGAGTCTGCATCCGGAGCTATCTTAGCTTTTATTCTTTCAAAAAACTCAAGTGCTTTGTCAGTTTGATTGTCTTCTCTACATATTGCACTCAGTAAACAATTTACTGCAATAATATCAGGTTGGATCCCATACCTGTAAACTAAATAATTTGAATGTCTACTTGATTGCAACTAAGTGCAAAATTAAGTTACTTCAATAAATTGTCCTCTTCCAATTTCATTAAAAGGCTTTGGGGAAAAGAAGCAGGACTCTTAACACTAAGAAAAATATACTTCTACTTTGATAAAAAAGAGGGAGTACAGTTTGACAATTCAACTAATCAGAGAAAAAGTAATAAAATCAGAATGGATGCAATTTTGGGCTAAAACAATTGTATAGAAAAGAAAAATGTGTCAGCAATAACGGTGAATCAGAGTTCGGAATTTCGTACCTTTCCATGACATCAAAACTCATGACAGCCTCAGCGAATCTTCCAGCAGCACAATAGCTCCCAAAAACCGAGACAAAAGTCGTCAATGACAGAAGACCTTCCTGCTTCATGGACCGCACAGCATCCCACATGGGCTCAAACAACCGATTCTTTCCCAACAAATCCACCATGAGATTCCACGAGTGCTCACTATGGTTGCGATTCAGCCCGGTCCACCTGAAGAACTTAACGGCAGCAGAAGGAGAATTATAGGAAAGCTTCAGTACCTGCTGAACCGTCTCTGGCTCGGGCTGGATTAGCGTAGAGGCAAGACGGGCCTCGATGTCCTGAATTGGTACAGTATCAAGGATTTCACAGAGAAGGTGGGCTTGAGGAGGAAGGTCTAATGCTGTGTGGTAAGTGGGATAAGGGTTCTGGCGGAGGGGGTTCGCGGATTGAGGGGGGTTTGGTATCGCCATTTTTCGAAGATTTCACGTTTCAATTTGCGTGCGGGAAGAATGCGATTTCGGCTCAGCACAGAGGATTTG
This sequence comes from Nyctanthes arbor-tristis, assembly GCA_963692815.1. Classification (NCBI taxonomy): domain Eukaryota; kingdom Viridiplantae; phylum Streptophyta; class Magnoliopsida; order Lamiales; family Oleaceae; genus Nyctanthes; species Nyctanthes arbor-tristis. Next base: position 3,065 of record CAVNYN010273044.1, on the reverse strand, counting down.
AATGATTGAATGGGAGGCGCAGATTGTCATTGGGGAAGATGTTTTCATCCCCAACCCTTCCTCACAATCCCCTTTCCCTCCCGGAAAAAGGCCAAAAACAAAAAAAAACTGTACCTTCCCTTAATGCTACCTTTATTACATTACATAGCATTTTTTCCTTTTCTCTTTTTCTTTTTTCGGCATCCATTACATGGCCGATCGGTCTATAGTGTCCTAAAGACACCATTTATAGTGTCTAAATAAGTATGTGGTAGCCTCTTATTCGGTATATTAAGGGCTCAACTCTCAATACATCTAATAAAATATTGTCATTGTACCCTTTAGATACTATTCTATAGTGTCCTTAGAATATCCCATTACATAGCATCATTAGCTATTAGCTTAATTATTATTTCCTAAATATTATCATGATTTTGATACTTTGCAACGTATTAAACATTTTTCTTATTACACTTTACAACCTACAAACGGAGAGGAGGTGGGGGATGGGGGTGGAACTTGAGGGAAGATCTAGATAAAATACGCCTTACAAGTAGACTCTTCTTAGCTACTTTTTATGAGGATAAATTTCACATATCGTCTTTAATTTTTACACTTAAAATTATTTAGGTCTCTAACTTTTTTTAACTTACTGGGTTCTTAAATTTTTATAAATATGTACAAAATGTCCCTCTTAACGGAATCCGTCTAAAAGTCCGTCAACTCATTGACCAAATTACCATAATACCCTTACCTTTTAATTTTTAAAAAAGTAAAAGGAATTTAAAAATATATAAAAATAAAAAATAAAAGAAACTGAAAGGGGGAGGCCCCCATTTGTTCTGCCATTTCCGACAGCTTCAAGCTGCCGGAAATGGCAGAACAAATGGGGGGAGACTCTTTTCTGACAGAAGAACTCCCCCCCTCCCATTTTTTTGCCATTTCCGATAGAAGAACGGGGGAGTCTCCTCTATTTTCTGTCAGAAATGGCAGAAAAAATTGGGAGAGACTCCCCCCCCTCAAATTTCTACTATTCCGGCAGGACAAATGAGGGGAGACTCAAATGGCAGAAGAATTAAGGGAGTTTCCCCCCATTTTATGCCATTCCAAGAGAACAAATGGGGGGAGACAGGGGAGCCCCCCCCCCCTCCCCAATTTGTTCTCCAGCTTTTTTTCTTTTTCTATATATTTTAAATTCTTTTTGCTTTTTTAAAATTAAAAGGTGAGAGTATTGTAGTAATTTGGCCAATGAGTTAACGGATTTTTGGATGAATTCCGTTAAGATGGATTTTTTTGCGTATTTATGTAACGTTGAAGATTTAGCGCGCTAAAAAAAAGACTAGAAAACTAGGTGATTTTAAGTGTAAAGGTTAAGGACGATATGTGAAATTTACCCATTTTATGATGATAAGAGTAGTTAACTTAATTATTTCTTAAATAGTATGTTGCTTTTAAAATTTGAATCTTGTGATCTATACAGTTACATATGTATCTTTTTAAAGTAAATAATGTGACTATTATTTTATACACAGCACACTTAAACAAGAATAATGCTATTTTTTTATATTGGAAATTGATCTCTAATTTAGTTGATATTTTTTATTGAATATATCTAGTGAATGAATATCTCTATATATTTATAATTATCCACACATCCTCTAATATAAAAATATCAACTAGATAAATAGTACTACCTCCTTAAAAAAGAGAAAATTCTACTTATATGACATGATCATGTGTTGGAGCCCACCTACCCTTATTGTATTGGTTTAAACTTGGGTAAATTTCACAAAAGGTCCCTAATCTTTACGAAAAGTAACAAATTTTCTCTAACATTTTTTTCAAACATTTAGGTCCCCAATCTTTCAAAAATTAAGCACAAAAGGTCCATACATACTATTTTTGTCAATTTTCATTGTTCATTTTTCTATAAAGACTAATTTACGCTTTATTTAAATTTAACAAATAAGAACACAAATTTTAATTATTTATTTTGATTTTTCTACTGTTTTTTCTTTCACATAACTGAACATATTAATTTGTATATCATTTTCTCATACACCCACTGAATACAAACTATACATATACATTACTTAATATATTATCTTTTCCATTCACTTACCTAACATCACTGCCACTACTAGTGTTATAGTAACTTTAGGCAATAAACTCTTCGAAATTTAAACATAAATAAGTAATGATAATTAAAATGTCATTGATATTCAAGTTATAAAAATTAAAACAATTAAAATGTATGAATTTTTCTTGCAAAAAAAATTGAAAGTTTAAATTATTGGTAAATTAAAAATGGGGGATCCATTTTGTTTCCGCTACAACACTTTTATTCCAAATTTTTGCATCTATACATAGCTAAAAATGGGAGATAAAAATCTCTTTTGTTATCGTTAAAGACAACTTAAGTGGAGATCTTATTCTTTTCCACTACAAAAAAAAAAGACAGTGAAGGAAATGGTGGCGGTACTTGGTGGAAATTGGAGGTAACTAATCAAAGAAAAAAACATATTTTTATTTAAATTTTTTGGATTTTCAAAAGGTTTTTGTACTAATTTCCTTTTATTTTATACAACGAGAGTAAAATAGTCATTTTGTAAGTATATAATCCGAAAATGGATAGAAATTGCACATGTAGACCTTATGTGCTTAGTTTTGAAAGGTTGGAGACTTATATGCTTGAAAAAAATGTTAGAGATGAAATTGTTACTTTTTACAAATATTGGAGACCTTTGTGAAATTTACCCTTTAAACTATTATATCATCATCAACATGTATCATCATTTAATAATATGCTCTAATACTATATTCCCGGCCGCCCGCCCTCCCCCCAAAAAAGAAGTTACTTCTAATTTAAGCTCTAAAAATATTTAAGTCCTTGAAATGATTTTAAGTTTCACAAGCAGTATATAGCAGTAGCCAGTATATACCCACATCAACCAGAGTTTTGTAAGATCCTTGGAGTCACTTTTGAGCCCATGGGCTCTCGGGATATGCGCTGCATTTTACATTTTTACCCATTGCTTTGTCTAGTTCACTCAATTTCTTTTGGATCGTTATTCATATTTGTTTTG
>CAVNYN010273043.1:0-15516 GCA_963692815.1 Nyctanthes arbor-tristis | reverse complement strand
TAAAGCCGTGCTTCCTTTACTTGGGCGTATTCGAGGAAGACGAAGAAATTCCTGCTCCAAAATTGTTATTGCTATGGATTTCTCAAGGATTTATACCAAAACAGGAGGAGAATAGCTTGGAGGATGTTGCAGAGGTTTATCTAATGGAGCTCGTTAACAGAAGCATGGTACAAATTGCCAAAAGACGATTTGATAATGAACTCAAAACTTGTAGCACCCATGATTTAATACGTGACATGTGCTTGAGAATAGCTGAGAAACATAAATTTCTCAAGGTGTTCAAAAAGTAAGTTAGTTCTCTCACAGCTCCATCAATTTCCTCGTCCTTTTGACTCTATTAGTTATCCGACGGACAAATATATCTGCAGTGACTCCTCACAATACGAGCAACAACACCACCTTTGCGTCCAGTATGATTCCCATCCTTATGACTCAAGACCGTTTGCCCTACACATTCGCTCATTGTTAAGAAATTTCTCGAAAACCAGTTTCCTTACCTCAAATATGAAACTTCTTAGGGTCTTGAAGTTACACACCGAGATTGGTGATGATATTAAATTGAAATTCCTGGTTCAGTTGAGGTACTATGAAGCATCTGGTTTATTATCAGAATCAAGTAGTCATCCCACCCTAGAATTTATAATCCTTGAAACCCTATCAGGAATTCTTATTTCTGATTTGAATGATGAAGAAGAATTGAGAAGTTTCCCTCATCTTCGTCACCTGGATTGCGTATATGATCGCTATTGGAAGGGCTGTCCCAATCTCAGCTTCCATACTGAGCTTGAATCACTCAAAATGCTATTCAACCCTTATCACTTATTGGCCAACATTTACTTTCCCACTAATATAAAAAAGCTGTCTCTTTATGAGTTTAAGTTGTCTGGTGAAGTGATGTCAACAATTGGGACATTGCCCAAACTTAAGACTCTCAAATTATATGATGTTGACATAGCGGGAGGACACTGGAACACAAACGATGCTGAGTTCCAGGCACTGAAGTTTTTGAAGCTAGAAGATGTAATCATTAAAGAATGGAATACCTCAAATGATCATTTTCCCATACTAGAACTGTTGGTGTTGAGAAATTTCCACAGCGCCCTTCTGAATTAGGATATATTCCAACGCTACAGATGATTGAGGTGTATGATTGTGACCAAGTTGTGAAAAATTCTGCCAAGCAAATTTACGTAGAACATGTAGGAGAGGGAATTAATGAAGAGCTCAAGGTTATCATCTCTGGCTCTCTAGCACCAACAACTTCTACAGGTATGCATAAGCAATTAAGTTAAATGCTCATTTGGATTTTTCACTTTTTGTGTTCTTTTTAAAGTTCTCCTAGCATGAAATTCCTTGCCATCCTAAATAGTGAGAAAAGATTTAGTTTCTCTGTTTGTTGAGAATGTTCCCCTGTCAAACTGGCATCACTTCTGAATTAGCTATATTTCAATGCTGCAGATGATTCGGATGATTCAGACGAATAATTGAGGAGCTTAAGTTTATTGCTGAGGAACTGAAGATAGTCTTTGATTTGGGAAAGGTCTTCGCGATATTACTGTGTATTTTGTATGTTCAGCTAATCTTGTAAATTACGAAAGCTAGCACATTACTAGCAATCTATTCCTCAGTGTATTAGTTACTATCACCCGTAAGGAGACTTGTATAACTTTGTGAAGTAAGAGAGTCAATAACAATAATAATAATAATAATAATAATAATAATAATAATACTACTCAGTGTTGCTTAGAGTTATTTATCTATGGCTGTCTCTAGTGTCAACTTCAGCAACTCCCGAATTTCCTCAGCTTCATTGCATAATGCAGCAGCCAGAGAACACCCCAGCCAGAAATCAGCCATCACACCATTACACTCTGATCCGTAGATCCAGTCCGGTACCACTATTTGATTCCTTTTTTTTTTTTATTACGGAGTTATTTTGCTACTTCTTTGCGATTGGCAAAGGTAATCAAAGAAAGAAAAAGAGAGCAAGCCTGTCCACCGTTATCACGACTAATCTTTAAAGAAAATGCTCGCTCATCTCGGTCTCACCTAATTTCGATAAAATCAGTATTTAAGTAATTGAAGAATATCTGTAGGTGTCACAAAATGTTCGGTCCAAATCTAAGAAGAAACAGACATCAAAAGTTTTATTCATTTCATACCAGAGGAAAAGAATCTGGCTTTCTTTTATTTTCTCATCTAAGTGTAATTCCCACCCTCACTCCACTATCAGGTTGGGAAGTTCAAACCTGGGAAGATCTCAAAGGAATGGACAGCACTTGGTTTCAATTTGTGATTGATGGTCGAGCTCCAAATTAGAGTATGAGAGATTTAGGTATATACTGGTGCAGAATGGGACACTTGTGTGTGAGTAATTACAAAGAATGTAATGGACTTTACAAGTATCACTTATTCTGGTGTGGAAAGTGATTGTAAGGTTAGAGAAGGGAAAGGCTGTAGAATTTTGAAGAAGGCGACCATGAGTGTGTTCTAACACTTGTTATTGAGACATTTCCTAAGTGAAAATGGTATACCTACTGAATTAGGATTAACTCCGATGCTACAGATGATTGAAGTGTACGATTGTTGCGAAGCCGTGCAAAATTCTGCCAAGCAAATTCACAAAGAACAAGAAGAAGAAGGAATTAGTGAAGAGCCCAAGGTTATCGTCTCTGGCTCTCTAGCTTCAACAGCTTCTACACGTATGCATAAAAGTTATAAGGTTATTCAAAATTTTCACTTTTTTATGCTCTTTTTCAAGTTTCCCCTGCATGAAATTCCTTGGAATCCTATTAGTGAGAAAAGATTTAATTTTTCCGTTCATTGATAAAGTTCTCCTGTCAAACTGGCTGGCATTCCTTTTGAATCAGATATATATTTCAATTCTGCAAATGATTGGAGTGATATTGAGAAATATTTATTTTAACACCAAGGCAAGAAATATTTGTTTTGTCTTCTTCATTAGAACACCCCTCGTTGGGGATTTATCTCAAGAGTTCCTTCCCGAATTGTCAGAGTTCTCTCTTTAATTGTTTGTCATTTACGTGCGCAAATAATTCGGCATGCCCAGTGGGTCAATCTTGGTATGAAGAAGAGCTTAACTAACACGCCTTTGAAGAACAAAGACAAAATGGTGGTTTCTAAGGTGCAACGCTTTGAGAATCAAGAGTGGGATGACAATCCAGCCCCATTGCAGAGCAAAAAGATCCCAGAAACCAATTTCTAGAGATCATCGAGTATTCTGTGATACCAGAGCTCAGGAAGTTGTTCACAGTTCCAAAGACGAAGCAATATTTGGTTAAATTTTAGCAAGCTTTCTCGATTTTCTGATAAACCTTTTACAGCTATCATTTGCTACAACTTTTGTGATTATGATTCCTGGTCAAATTCATCTTCTCTGCAAGAAACTCAAGTTTTTGCTGCCAATTCTTGGGGATGCACCATTCCAATGCAGTGAACCAGAAGAAACGAAGATTGTGTTGGCAAATTGTGACGATAGCCAATGAAGCAGGAATTTTCTTGAATTCCTTCTTTACTATCAAAGACATGGTGACTGAGACGGAAACGGATCTAGCTCTTTCTGATCTGTTGCCAAAGTTTGAGGTGGTCAAAGCAAAGATCAAAGAGCACTGTATCTCATTGCTGCTAAGTTTTGCAGCGCGAGATATGCCTTTTGCTTCGGTGTTCATTGTTAATTCAGTCTTTGATGATCTCAATAAGATAATATATCAGAATGCTGATCTCAGTGTCAATGTGAAGGATCAAAAATTAAAAATTAAAAGTTCAAATTTTATGTTGTTTTAGTTGTGAATTTGATGGTAAGGAGGAGTAATAATGGAGAAAAAGATGAAGTGGTTAAAGAAAAACCAGAAACAATTCAAGAAAGATGAAAAATGATCATGGTGGAGAAAACTTCTTTGCTCGGTTGCCCAACCTTGAATTTTGACAAGGAGGTGCGATGGAAACTTGGCAAGGCAGGGAAAGCCATGGGTGGACGTGAGAGGAGAAATGATATTTATATACACAAGTGTACAATTTTCGTACACACCTTTTTATATTTACTTAAATGTCTTTTGTTTTATTATATTTGAAATCACAACTTTTGAGGGGGTAACTGGTAAGTAAATTCATAGGGGTGTGTACAAAAATTGTACACTTTGTGTATACAAATAACACTTCTCGACGTGAGAGTGTGCAAGCCCAGATAAATTTTGTTGGCCTAAGAAGAAACATTTAAAATTTATGTCGCAAACAAAACCCCTATATATATATTTTTCGTGTATACGTCACCGTATATTAGCTAAACTAGTTACACTACTCGTACATTGCACAGATAAAATAGATGCAGCAGTAATATAAAAAAAATATATTTGAATCATGTTGTATCTCTTAACTAATCAAATAAAAATTTTCATTGGAATTAATCATTGACAGCAATATCCAAAAATAAATGTACATATAATATTAACATAGAAAATATTTTTAAAACAAACTACATGTAAACATAGTTCCCATAAAAAAAAAAAATACTGCACGTGAATATATCTTCGATGATTGAGATTTAATACTCATCAACTTTGAATGCATTGAACGTATTAACGTGCATTAGTGTAATCTAAGCTTGCACAAAACTAATACTATCTATTAAACTTAAAGATATATATTGAAAAAAAAAAGTGGCCAAATTAAAAGGGATACATAAATAAATACACAACAAAGAAAAAAAAATTAAAGATATTTGAAGTTTAGGTCAATAAACTGGAATTAATACTAATTATTTATACGCACGTCACATACATAATAACATACCATGAAAAAGGCGGGTGGCGGTCCTCTCCTCTCCAAAAAAAAAAAAAATTGCAATTACAATTAGTACCGCATATAAATAAGGCCATTAATAGTAGCAGTATAGTTTCGGCCAAATTTTTTAGCAAATATATTGTCGAACGAAATGAATAATTATTCAACTCTACCATAGTTGAATTTGTTTTTAAGTTTAGATGGCCAAGTATTTAATCATGTCTAAACATAGAAAAACAAAGTAATGGATATTTCATTAGACGGCCATTGCTACAAATCCACGCAATTTCATATCCACCCCATCCACCCAATTATATCGCAGACATATTAATTTTGCGATAATTTGTTTCTAACTTATCGCAATATATAAATAATATAGTGAGTGTATATGTGACGCTCTTCCGATCTGATGGGATGAATGTTTAGCATTATGTCTTTAGAGACACAAATAGTCATGAAAGCAATGAGCCAAATAATTATATGCTTTATAAATACATGAAATAATGGGCCAAATAATTTTACTCTTTATAAATAAATTACAGAATTAAGTAAACCTATAAAATTTTGATGTTTATAAACATTCCATTACAATATTTATATAACAACAAATCTTTATCTTTTACAGAAATCATGCATACGTTGAAGTAAATAAGAAGACACTAAATGGCCATATGCAATGTTATACTGTAAACAATCGAAGATGACTTGACCAACGGCTAAGTAGATTACAGAGCAACAACTTTGTTAATGAGTTTGGCATTTTTCAAATACTCACAGAAAACCCAGTCATTTTTAATCCTCTTTAACAATAATAGGACAGAGATCAAATATACTGGCAGAGCAATAAACTTTTCAAGCACCAATACTAAAGTTTTCAAACCGCTGAGCTTGCCGTCGAGACAAAAATAAGAAGCCTTATCTAAACCGAAGAACTTTCCACCTAAAGATATCAAAGAAATGCAACATCAGGCAATACACTAAGTAGAAAAAGTCAGTTTAAAAGGAGATACATAAATCCCTACTCAATATAATAACCTACAAATTTAGAACCTGCGAATATCCAAAGGCAAAAAAAATCATGAACTATTATTATGATCAATACCCGGAGAAACAAATAAATGAAACCAAAGGACAAATTAACCAACAATCTGATCAAACAATATGAGAAAACTATCTGTACGATATTTCATATCCAATAAATTAATTAACCAACCCATTAAAAACCTTATGAGACATTGCAACCTAACAACACTTGCCTATAGAGAACCTTCAACTTAAATGTATGTTTTAAAAGCCACTGAAATAACAAAAACAATGATCAACTATTAAAATGACTAATGTTACATATTGACTACTAAATTATTAACTTCACTAAAAAAAATTAAATGACCAGTCTTCAAGCTAATCCAGTAACAAAGAATATAATAATCACAGTTCAACGAAAATACTAACTTTAAAATGAAGAACATAATAATCACTTGCCTATTAGCATGATTAATGCTATATAATAATCACTTGCGTATTAGCATGATTAACTACTAAATTATTAGCTTCACTAAAAATTTAAATGATCAATCTTCAAGCTAATTCAATAACAACCAATCTTTTTATTCTAATTAATGGGCTTAGAATGCATGAAACTGATCTGGATAAAACTAAGGAAAGGAAGCACCAGTAAATATATGACATCAGCAGAAATCATACCTGTTAATCAGCAAACACCATTTCCACAAGCTATAGTTCAAATGTGTAACATTTCGTAAAAATTTAACAATGAATTAAGCAAAATGAGAGTATTTTGATAACGATGATGAAGGGGAATTACTTGAATTTTAAGGTTACAATGATTATGACTCAAGTGAACACCAAAAAGTAGAATGTGACAATAATAGTATCGAATTGCAAAATTACAAGTTTGCCACTCAATTGAATGACAAAAATTGAAATATGACAATGTGATCGCATTTGGATTGTTACAAGACTATTATTCAAATGAATGTCGAGAATTAGAAAATGATGACTGTTGACAACATGATCGATATTTTGACAACGAATCAAAACTAGAAGGTAGTTATTGACAATGATTGAATAATCCCGTGAGTTTGCTATTAACAATGTGATTGTTATATTAAATAACCACGTGAGTTGCATCAACTACGTCGCGAGATTGTCACTCGAGTGATGCTTAAAAACAAGAATGTGGTTATTGGTTAGCGTGATTTGAAATTTAACCACCTAATTGTAAAATCATGTTAAGTGAAATGATCAAGTAACATGAATCAAAATATCATGACTTAATTATAAGACAACACAAAGTACAAGGACTTCTCGAGCAATAAACAAGCGAATCTCATTTGGCCACATCACCTCTTCACACATATGGTGCCACGTCGTGCTGGCGGAACTCAAAGATTTCTTAAAAATAGCTAAATTTGGCGACTATAAATATGGAAGGGAGAAGCCAAGAAGGTGAAGATTTCCTCAAACCAACCCTAGCGTCTCTCCTTTGCCCTTTTCACATCCATAGCTAGGCCAACCTCCCTCTCCATATCCATATTTATCTTATGGCAACGGTCTTGCTATTGACAAAGCTTAAGTCCTTTGCATAAAAGAGAAAATTCGTCCAAATGGAGTGAGAGGAGGAAAACAACCCTTAAAGCCTATCAAACACTTGGTTTTGCACTTGAAAATGACCTCTTTTTATGTATATAAGGAATACAACTTAAAACACCACTTTGATCAAGGAAAATGGAGATTTGAAGACATTTATCAACAACTCAAAGAATCTTTGGAAAAATTAAGTTAAAGAGGTGAGTAACTAATACTTTGATCATCTTTTTGCATTCATGAAAGATAAGTATGGATTTCGATTAAAGTATTTCATGAAATGAACATGGATTTTGATGTATTGAAAAGAAAGATTGATTTACTGCATTTGAATCATTAGTTGATGCTCTACCTGTTTTGTCTTTACTTTGCGTTGTTGCCATACTAGTAGCCATCTAATGATACCGAGATGAACAATGATTAGTATGGTATTTGCTTTGTATTTGTATTACTCTATGTGGAAATTCCGGTAGGGATCAACTGAGATTTGATTGTGGATCCACTTAATTGTCTATTAGATGACTGAGCTAAAAGAGTGAATCGTATATTATGTAGGGCTAAATTACCTTTATATATTAATTTTTTTTAAAAAAAACTAAAGTATAAATTTTTCCAATTTAGGAGGGGACCGCGGCCCGGCATGGCCCCTAGCTCCGCCAGTTGCCATGATTGAATTGATATGAATCTTACGCGTACTACGGATAGTAGTTTAACTAGTGATAGGACCTTTTTGTGCAACGAAAATGCTTTGTGCATTCAATGGTTTTTTTGAAAATAAATCTTTCAAATGAAAGGTGAATCAAAGGTTTTGTTACTCACTTTCTACAATATTTGTAGATGATTGAAGATATAATATTTGAAAAGCAAGGTAAGCTATGAGTTGGAGCATGCTCTTGAACGGAAGTAGAGTTTTATACGTAGTAGAAACCTATCTTTGAAGCTACTAAAAATACAATTATGAACTTAATACCTTTTGTATTAATAAGTATGCCCACCTCTCCACAAAATATATATTTTTATGCTTTATAATATATATAAATATATATGTGTGTGTGTGTGTGTGTGAAGGAATGAATGGTCAGTCTTTGGAATGATTTGAAACTTACTTTTTAAGGTAAAAGCTTTCTAATGATTTGGCTTGCTTGGGGAATCAATGAGATATACTTATTAATATAACTTATTGTGTTCGTTACCTTTTTATTGAAAAACCTAGTTTTGATGATTCTTTAAAATTTAGCAACTTGTTAATTTAAGTGATTAGCCCTATAGAATGTTGAACCATCTAAAGCGAGAAAAACTTGTTTGTTTCTTCGTCTCGCCCCTATTTTTTGCAAAAGCTTACGCTATTGAATTTATTCACCGATATAAATCTTTAGAGAAAATTGAATATTAATTAGCAGGGGCTAACAAGAATGGTATCAGAGCAACGTTTCAAAGGGCACTACATGCATAATCTATTTCGCGCAAGACATCAACCAATTGGCTTGCAACGAAGTCACTACTTACCACGTTTATGAATGATTGCACACTTTCTTAGTAAAGTTATTGGATATATGGTAAAAATGAAAATAAAAGTGAAGTGTGAACTCCCTTAGTATTTTGGCATTGATTAGTTCTTCTTTAGAATGTTAAAATTGAAAGTGTTGATCTTAGACTTCAACAAGAAAATAAACCTGACAAAATAATAAAGGAAAGCACTCAAAGTGTAAGATAAAGCCACAAGGGGAAAAAATCAAACTTTGAGAACTTCTCCAAGTTCAATGGAAACAAAGAGAATGTGAGAGAAATAGGGGAATTTTCACTTTATCTCCAAGTGATAAGCTATCTCTAAAAGACATTATATGACCTCTATTTATATTAGAAGATGTCATGGGATCTTTTTGCTTGATGTGGCCGCACCAAGAGAACGGTAAGCCCGTACCGTGCAATCTGTTTCAAACAAAAAGCCCGGTGCAGGAGCATCAGTTCACGGGCGGTGCTGGGCAAATATTTTTCCAAAAATTATATTTAAGTCCCTGAACTTCTTGGGTCATTCCCGATTGACCCAAAAGACTTATTTTACGCTTTTTTAAGCCTCAAACTCTATTTTTTTACATGATTTACCCTTATTTCAATTAAAATGATCTCTTTTGGCCATTTTGCATCTAAATCAAACCCAACCTTCAATATTTTTCTTACTTAAACTTGACTTTTGTATTTTTGCATTAATTTTGTTATTGACTTCTGAATTTATTTGACCGTTGACTATGTAATGGGACCCGTTACTATACAAACCAAACTTTAACTCTCTTGAATCTCATCATCAAATATAACTGTTAAAATTTTTTCCATTTTTCTTGATCAATTTGTTAAAGTACAATTTCTGAGGAAATAGACATATGTCTCAATTTAAGAAAAATACAAGTTTTGCTTATTAACGTGTATCTGAGAAAGTTAAAAAAAGTGATCGGACAAGAATTCTAATTTTGCTAAATAATTTATGGTGACGAATTTTGAGCCCTAAATTAAACTTATTGACAACTAAAATTGACCCAATAAATGGGTGGAGGGAATTGTTTGAGAATACTAAATTAAGTGTTCCTAGAAGTATTGACACCCACCAAATTTAGTCATGAACCTTGATGAATTTGAGTTACAACTTTGATTCCTTGATTTGATACTTGGAGATTGAATAAATAATAAACATATATAGCATGAACGTGGCGAGTGACTTGAATTCAATCCCTCACATTCTTTCGAATTCTTGTTTTGACCTATGATTTTTATTGATTACTACATACTTCAAGGCAACAGACAAATATGCCTTGACTTTTGAAGCATGAAAGATTGTTCATTTTATACCATTTGATTTGATCTATTGCCTCCTTCATTGCTATGTCTCGATAAACCTTTGCATACCGTTTCAATATATCTTGGAACACTTGTTTCCTTACCTAACATTTCCAATATTCTTCAAGCCAAAAATTTGCTTTGTCGAACTTGAGTTCTTATGGATATATTTTTGCACCCTCCTAATTACCAAGAATCGCTATTCGTCATGCGATCCTTTGAACTACTGAGAAACTCTTGAAATAATATCTCTTCAGTCATTCTAGAAAAGAACATACCGTCTTGAAAATCTATTCAGCCAAATTGATCGAATCACTTATTTTCTTTTTGCTAGACCTAATATTCGTTTTGTATTCCTTGCCTGTAAAAATTTATTCCCGAGGATATAACACTTTTGCCTAAAATTGATTGACCTCATCATCTTTCTGCATGTATTCTTAATAAACACAATGTGCTTTGTTCATCCACAATAATTTTATTGCTTTGTACTTGAGCTTGGGAATATTTCCCTTTGCTTGATACTAGTAACCCTTTTACTTTGAAACCATAGTTTCTTGTTAACTCTTCATTTGATTTTGAATATTTTCATATATTATTCTCAAGAACAACTCAACCATGAAAATCATCTTTGATAAAAATGAAAACCCGTTAGCAAAAACTTTCCTTTGATACATGAATCGACATCAGTTCTTTGTAAATTGAAATTTATTCCTCCTCTTATACTTTATTTTTTTTGTTTGCACCTATTATTGATTGCCTTTGATTGTCTATTTGAAATCTTGGAATCTCCTTTGGGCTTATCTATTATTGTCTTTGCTTGACTATATGCCTTTATTCAATACCTTTTGCTACCATTTGATTAAACTCATGAGAGTATTTGATTATTGCATTTCGAAAATGATTTTTCTCCCAATTTCAAAAAAACTTATTTGCTTAGCAAAGGACTTCATGCTTCTACCTCTATTCCCTTCAACTTGGTTGGATTCCAAAGGACAACTCTTTTGTAATTTTTTGACTATTGTTATTTTCCTTGTTAACTTTGCTCATGCCAATTGCCCTCTATTTTATTTGTTATTCAAAACACTTTTGATATATGAGTTGATATTAATACCTTGGAAAAATTGAAATTTGGGGAAATTTTGTTTCTTCTCCTCTCCTTTCTTTTTTTTGCTCTCACAACTTTTGATCATCTTTGATTACCTTCTTGTCATATCGGAAATTCTCTTTTAATGCCTTTCGTATCCATTTTGATTGAGCTCTTGCGATTGTTTAGTGATTACCTATTGACAATGGTTCTTCTTATAATTTAGAGAACCTTGACTGCTTAACAATGAACTTATTTGTTTAACTCTATGAGACGTCAACTTTTTTTCAGTTCTATATTCGTTATTTTGCCAACTCTTCTTGTATCCACATCCCTCTATTTTGTCAAATTCTAAAACCGATTTAGTTTTTCCCTTCTTGTCTTTTCTAGTACTTGCAATTTGATTTGAAGCTGAAAATGAAATTAATGAAACGAGTATGAAACACTAGCTTGAAAATTGAGAACGGACTTGAAATAATTTTGAGAAAATACAATTCAAGGAACTAAATTTTGCTAATTGTTATTGGTGAATGATCAACTGATAGTTCAAACCCATTTTGAATAAAGTTTGAATAAAATTTCAGGTAATTGAATTATTAAAATTTTGAATATTTGCTTAACCCAATTTTTGAACTTATGGTATATTTGAGCTGAGAGGAAAAATAAATTTGATTTTTCAACTTTGATATTGAAGATAGATGGAAAACTCACGTATGAAAGTGGGAGCCAGTGGCGGAGGGAGAGGTATGCCTGGGTATGCACGTGCATACCAAGGATTGGTTCAATTTTTTTTTTTTCCAACTTGGAAATCAATTGTTGCTTTGGGGGGAAGAGTTGCAGAGAACCCACATGAAGGAGGCGGGGAAAGGGGAAGTGGTGATTGTGGGAGGAAGATAGGCCCATTAGCTTCTAAATTGAATAATTAAATTAAATATTTGCCCTCAAATTAAATTCATTTTTCCTCATTCCTGTTATGTACTTTCCTTCCAAATTCTCCTTTGAATTTTAAATGATTTCATTCATTTCAAGGAAACATATTGACTCACCTTATTATGATTAAATATGTGTGTGTGGATGCGTGTATATATATATATATATATTGAACACCTACATGTCGAATTAACTTTTGTCCTGAAATATAGTTGATCGTGAACTAATAATAAATTATATATAAAATCAAATTAACTATAATTTTTGTCACAAAGTTCTATCAGCTATGAACAATTTTATTAACAATCTACAATGTTGAAAATGGCGCTTAAATTGAATGAAAATGGCTTCATCCCCTAGTTGTAGAGGTTTGAGAACAAGAATAAGATCAATTGTTTTCTCAATTTATTAAAATAGAAACATGAAACTCAGTTTAGTATAGTATGCCATTGATTCATTCTAGTTTTTTTTATCCTTAGTTATCTATATATGTATATAAATTTTACTCTCATTGTCTATTTATATTATACTATACAGTCGCAAGGATGTTTCTAAAAATATTAATAATATAACTTTGCAACATTGTTATTAGATTATTCAACCACATTTTATTTAAAAATTTTCTAGATAGATTATAACATGTGAATATCCAAGCCCAAATGTCTGGCTCCACCATTGACTCAAGAGCCGCTCATGATCTTCACGGTAAAAGAAATGAGAGTGTGTAGTGGAAATAATTTATGTATTGATTGAAAAAAAGGAAAAAAGATAAACATAAAGAAATATCTCTCATCCAGAGAAACCTATCTTTGAAGCTACTATGAATGCATGAACTTAATACCTTTTGTATTAATAAGTATGTCCATATTTCTATAAAATCTATATATTTTACTTCTTATAATATATAAGACGGAATGAATGGTTAGTCTTTGTAATGATTTGAAGCTTACTTTTTAAGATAAAAGCTTTATAATGATTTGGCTTGCTTTGAGAATCAAAGAGATATACCTATTAATATAACTTGTTGTAAGTGTTACCTTTTTATTGAAAAACCTAGTTTAGATGATTCTTTAAAATTTAACAACTTGTTAGTTTAAGTGATTAGCCCTATAAATTGTTGAACTATCTAAAGCGAGAAAAACTTGTTCGTTTTATACGTCTCGTCCCTACTATTTGCAAGAGCTTCCACTATCGAATTTATTCACCGATATAAATCTTTAGAGAAAACTGAATATTAGTAGGGGTGTGACAAAATGGACTGGACACTTACGAATAACATGGAGCAAACAGATTGATCTTTTTGTAAGATTACCATCAACATCTTTTCAAAAATGTAAGTTGAGGAGCCATTTGTAGATGAATGAAACAGAACCTTTGAAAACATGATGCAGAGGTTTAGAAACTATTACCGTGTGAGAAACGATTGTGAAAAAGTTGATCAACTTTAACAGCACAAGAAAATGCCCTAATTTTTACGGTTTTATCCTTTCTATTTTTAAGCACTGA
This sequence comes from Nyctanthes arbor-tristis, assembly GCA_963692815.1. NCBI lineage: Eukaryota > Viridiplantae > Streptophyta > Magnoliopsida > Lamiales > Oleaceae > Nyctanthes > Nyctanthes arbor-tristis. The sequence goes on along the minus strand of CAVNYN010273043.1, from coordinate 1,760 downwards.
GATTTGAAATTTTAAAATGAAAAAATAAAAAAGGAAGCAAAAATAAAAAGTATTGACAAAGATAATGCGAATCAAAAAGCGTATAAGCTTTAGAGTTGTTTAGAATTAGGTAACTCTGACCGCATGGATTGATCAGCCCGGATCTCTCACGAATCAGATAAAATAAAATAATGAAAATTCCAGAGCAGCCTTTGAGGCATGATTAGACGAGCAATCCTCAAATTCTGATAAAGGAAAGCAATCAACAACCAACTCTAGAAGGGAAGGTCAGATTATAAAACAATGAAAAAAAATCTAGAAAAGGGAAGATTAGATTAGCAAACAAATAAAAGTCTGAATTATCAACATCTTAAATAAAATTCAATCACAAAGTGAATAGAGCACTAAGAATTATGGAAAATAGAGAGCAAATGTTGAGGATGCGTTCATGAAAAAAAATAAAAACTATCAGTACACCGCAAATCTCATCGCAAAATTTAGGCGGGAAAAATGTCGTACAAAAGGTACCAAACTAAAATCTCTTAATTAATATATAGACTAAAATGTTCTTTAGCCTTACTCTCAAGGGAAAAAAATGACGTTCTTTAGCCTACTCCGTGTCAAGAAATTCTTGCTCTGCTCAGACATTTGGTGACTAAGCTACTCCTAAGTACGATGTGGTACTGTTCTTGCGAATGTTTATATTTGCGAATGTAGTTGTCTGGATGACTCATAATAATCGTCTTTCATAATGAGGGGATTTTTGAAAATGGCAAAATCTTTCATTACAAGGACAAAAGTGACCCATTTTCATAACTTTCCTAAAATTAACTAAATGTTGAGTAAAATATCCTTTTTACCCTTAAATATATATTTTAGACAACTTTGAGTAGAAATGATGCAACACTAAATGTCTGGTTTTAGCTAAATACTTTAGATATCTAGTTATTATACAATTGGTTTCGGTAAATTTAAACGGTTGTACAATTACATTCCATCGTGTCTAGTTGCAGGTCTAACTATGAGCTATAGAGACTACACAATTGATATGTCATTTTACACCGTTTGACATTCAATTCTATACAATTTACCAAATTTCAATTGTACTTCCACCATTGTTAGATAAACAAAAAAAAAAAAAATAATAATAATAATAATTTATCCCTTTGCTTTTTCACATGCCACAAGAAAATAAAAATATTAATTAGTGAAATTTCAATTTTTTGGCTAAAAAGTTAATTAATGGAGTTTCATTTTTTTATTAGAGGTACTTCTTGTCCAAATAAATAAAGAACAATATTTTTCAAAAAATTTTAAAACATGTCTAATCCAAGTTTAAAAAAGTACATTTAGAATACGCAAAAAAATATTCATCTTGAGAGGGAAAAAACATATATATACTAGGCAAGAAATGACAGTAATTTGGCGACCAAACTTACGTTAGAAGTGGGGTGTTTTTTCTTTTCTTTTTTTTTTTTTACCTTTCCTGTGAATTTATAAAAAGCCAGAAACCCAATAGGTTAAAAAAAAAAAAAATTTGGAGACCCAGTCAATATTAAACGCAAAGATTGGGGACAAAATGTGAAATTAACCCTGTATAGTATACCACCACTACTATTATTACTACTACAATGGAGTTCAATTCTACAGAGCCTATGCGGACTTCATCATAAAGCCCTTATGCTGACTAGTCACGTGGTGATCCATGTGCTACAGTACTTGTGTGTGCTCTATAGAAAAATACATATTACCTCTCATAAGATAAAAATAGGAAATAATAA
>CAVNYN010273042.1:0-16058 GCA_963692815.1 Nyctanthes arbor-tristis | reverse complement strand
TTTTTGGGTTCTTAACTCTGTTGAACAAAATAAATATATGCTAGTAATTTTTCATTACAGGTTGGAGGGACTTGCTCATAAAGTGTTGCAGTGGTACCTTTGCAGAATGGAGGGCTGGTTTGCAGCAGATGCTGATACCATTTCTCTTAAATGCTGGGACCAGGTTAGTATACAACTCAGACGCTCAATACTTGGGTGTTGGTTTTCTTCAATCCTTTTGTTTGTAGCTCTACGATCACGGATCTGTATTCTTTCTTGGAACATATTGATGGTTCCCCAGTGACGTCAGAATTCTATCTTTTCTTTGCTGCAAACTCTTAAAAAACTTGTTTGTAATATAAGTTGGATACATACTGAAAAGAAGTAGCCTGGGACCAACTGGAGGATCTGGATTGTTCTATATATCAAGTATAAATGGAATTGAGGAAATGGATGTGCAGTTGGCTTCAATGTTATTTTCTGCATTGTCTCAGCATTTTTTCTCTTTAATACACAGGAAGAATTGCTTCCAGGTGGGCATGGGCTTATGGTCCGGGGCTATCTTCCTGTCATTAATACACTAGCTAAAGGTCTAGACATCCGTCTGGGTCATAGGTGAGAAAGAGTTATTTTCTGAGCATTACTCCATTTTCTGCATATACCTAGCTGAATAATTAGCTTGTGGCCCTTTTTCTTTTTGGTGCTATCCTTAGAGTTATAAAAATTGTTAGACGTTACAACGGAGTGAAAGTAACAGTTGAAGATGGGAAAACATTTATAGCTGATGCTGCCATTGTCGCTGTTCCTCTTGGTGTTCTAAAATCAAATTGCATTGAATTTGAGCCAAGGTTACCTGAATGGAAGGAAGAAGCCATTAATGACCTTGGGGTTGGGATTGAAAACAAGATTATTTTGCACTTTGAGAAGGTGTTTTGGCCCAATGTAGAGTTCTTGGGAGTTGTTGCTGAAACTTCCTACGAGTGCAGTTATTTTCTTAACCTACACAAGGCTACTGGACATTCTGTCCTTGTTTACATGCCGGCAGGACAACTAGCCCGTGACATAGAGAAAATGTCAGATGAGGATGCTGCTAATTTTGCTTTCATGCAACTTAAAAGAATCCTTCCAAATGCTTCTGCACCGGTATGGTTACATTTTATGCAACATAATTACTGTTATGAATACTTCTTTACTGTAGACTTTATGTGTTGTGCTTCTGTAAATCCCATGTGTGCATGTACACACAACACACACACACATTCATCTGCGGTATGCATGTGTTTATATAAACTCACCAGAACAGACTGAACCTTATTGCAGATAAATTTTGGCGGTGGCTGCACCTATCATTTTCTCCATTCCAATTTCATTGCTGCATGTGCTTGGAAGATATAATACAGTAAAATCACTCTACTGAATAGGAGCTTCTCTAGCCATTTCTTTGATTTATCTTCTATTGTTTTGACCTACATTTCCTTGTATCTATTACTTTAACTGATAGCAGATCCTGATAACCATTCTGTAGACTTAACAGTAACCCTGTAGAGCTTTTATTTTTTACGTTATCCTATCACATAGAATTCATGCAACACTCTTTCATTCTTACAACCTGCTCTAGAATCCCTGTAAGATTTTTTTCCTTTCTGTCCATCTCATCCCTGATTTCTTTTCTGTTTTTTAGTACCAAATCTAAGTACCTAATAAGTAACTAACCCCACTATTGTCTTTATTGCCATTGTTCTTAGAAGGACATGACGTATTCTCCTCAGTTATAATCTCTATGCTGTAACGTGCTACATATTTGATACATAACATTCAACCCATTCATCTGTCTAACTATTAATTTAGAGTAGGATGTATGGCTGTAGATAGTGAAGGAGAAATTGACACGTCGAAGGATCCTTGGACAAAAGTCAGGGAATCCTTTTGATTTCAGTCTATTCTGCTTTACCATAGAAGGACTTAAAAAATGTGTTGTATTCTTTTGTAGAGCCCTGCATTGCTTGGTATATAACTATGATGGCAGTTAGACATACCTACATTCATTACGCAACAACATGAAGCGGGATTTCATATACCCTTGACATAGCAACTGTCAATTCATTGATGTTATCAATTTCTTAGTTGGACAGTGCATCCTGTCTTGATAACATTTCTGAACAGAAGCAACTGACAATTAGTAGCTTCCTATGCCTTCTATGAACACTCAGTTTCTAACACCCCCATCTCCTTGGGTATAATGCAGATTCACCATCTTGTTTCTCATTGGGGCACAGACAAGAACTCACTGGGCTCCTACAGCTATGACACTGTAGGGAAACCTCATGATCTTTATGAGAAGCTAAGAATTCCTGTAGACAACCTATTTTTTGCTGGGGAAGCTACAAGTACTGAATACCCTGGGTCTGTCCATGGTGCATACTCCACTGGATTAGTGGCTGCCGAGGACTGCCGAATGCGGGTACTAGAGCGGTATGGAGAGTTGGATCTGTTCCAGCCTGTCATGGGTGAGGATAGCCCCATCTTGGTTCCTCTATTGATCTCTCGTATGTAAACGTTGAGTGTTGTAAGATGGGAATTGTTTAAAACATGAAATGCTGATAGCTTTGTGAGAAACTGAGGAAATCAAAAGATTTCCCAATGAATGATCAAAGCTTCAGGATGGTGTTTGTACTCTTCCCATTTGTCTAATGGAGAACTTAATTATGATACTATGTTGTGTTATTTTACATGTACAATCGTGTTTTCCTGCTTAAGAAACATGCTTGTATTACAAATAAGAGACTGTTATGGATTCGTGGACATTAACATTTGAAGTATGAGCTGCCTATGGTTAGTTTCCCTTAATTTACCAATGTGTGGTTGCATCTTGGTTTATCAACCTTTAATAGGAAACAGGAAGTTGTCGATTTGAAGGCGGTCTGTCAATAATATGTTGTATTTTTCTCATACGGAACATGCATTGGTTCATTGAGGTTTCAAAAAAAAAATTTGGTGTGGAATTCAACCTATGGTGGTACTGCGGAATGCACTTAGAAAAAGGTCATTTTTATTTTTATACCTTTTCCCCCCGGAAAGTAGTGTTCAAATGTTACCAAATAGGAAAGAGAAGGGGGAAGTGTAAGCAATTTTAACGTATTTTTTGCAAGGTGCTCTAGACTAGTCTACCACCTGGCATGCACAATATATGAAAATTTTTTAACACTTTTAGGGGGTGCCTTCCTGTTCTATGTGGGTGCATGGATGGAAAGTGTGATAAAACTACTACTAATCGATAATTAATGGATTTTCTAACAAAATAATTACTCTTAAGTGAAATAAATATAGTTATCATATAAAGATTTATTATTTGTAGGGATGAATATTATACACAAACAATGTGATTTGTTTGATGGATAAGTATATCAACTATATTATAGGGATTAGGAAGCAAGTTTGCTTAGGGAGCAAGGTCCTAGTTGCTTGATGAACAAGTTTGGTGGAGAACAAGAAAGTTTTTTTTTTTTTTGGGATAATTTATAGAAATTCCAGTTTCCTGTACATTTTTCCTTTTCTTCAACCAAGGCACTTTGCAAAAGGCTATTATTACATGCCATATTAATGAAATTGGCAGTATATTTATCTATATATATATCTAAATCAAGAGTAGTCTAAACAAGTTTTCTCGCTCAACCGCTTATGTCATGGTTGATGTCATATTTTTTTTTAGTAATGTATTCTTTTTTATTTTAAAATGACTAATTTGCCCAATTTAACCTGAATTTTCATCTTATTGTGCAATCTAACCTTAACTTTTTATACTTAACGTTTTCAAACTCACATATCACTTTTTATACTATATTAATCTAAATTAAGTATAGTTTCTACCTTATTTTCTGCCTTTGACTAATGCTGTAAGCTAACTAATGACGTCATATTTTGTCTATTTTCCCATGTTTTCCTGTACCATGGAATTTAAAATTCCATTTTCCAAAGAAACCCGTAAAGATTGAATTTTTTACCCATGACTTTGATATTTTTCATGAAAAACAAATGAAATTAAACATGTTGTAAGTTTGCGGAAAATGCATGTAATGAGAAATGTTACGTGGCTTATTTCATTACAACAAGAATGGCTCGCCGAAATGTCATCAACGACGATTGGTAGAGTTAAACACTTGGCAAGTTTATACTTGCACTATAACTTTAGAAGACTATTATGAACTTAGTTCACCTCAATGATCTTTACTTGAATGTCAATTACTTTTTTATGTAGATTTTAGTCCAATTCTCATTGGAAACACGTAAAGCTTACATGGTTAGTTTTTTTTTTTTTAATTTTTAATATTGTAGCATAATGAGTTGGAAATTGGAAGCTAAAGAAGTTTTTGCATTTAGATTTGTTTGTCAAAAAATCGACTTCTAATAAATTTCTCACAAGTATTTATTATTCTTTTGTACCAGCTCATTTTTTATAAGTTTGAGTTTCAAAATCATATAAGATGAAAATTTTTGAAATTTCAAAGATATTTAAATGCGAAGAGTTAATTCATAGTTCAAGCATGTATTGGACTAATACAATATTAAGATCGGGTGCTATTTTTAATAAATATGGACCTATACTCATACCATGCAAGTTGATTGGTCAAATTGAATGTAAAAAATGATCTCCATTAATGAGTTTAGTTGTCTAATTGTTTCTGTTGATATAAATTCATCATTTATATTTTTAACTAATGTACAAATATTTTCTATTTATTTTTTAAATTCTTATTGTTATATTTTTTAATGTTGTTTTTTTCATAGATCGCACGGGTAATCATACTAGTTTATTTATAAAAAAATCTATTTTCAAAATAATTTCAATTTAGTTAAAATTTTATTTTATCTAAAATAAGCCTGTTTGACTTCAATTTGATTTCAATAGAAGTACAAATTCAGAATATATTACAATATTCCATTCCACCGCCTATCGTCTCCTGAATACAATTTGCTTCTCATCACTATTGCACAATACCGTAAAAACAAAAAATGGACCTAACATACGACTTATCATTTAATTAAGTTCTTTATAGCTAAAATTTTAGCTGTTTAGAGAGGAGAAAAAAAGATTGTTATTTGAAATGTGTAGTGGAAAAATGGAGAGATATTATAGGGAATTGTGAAAAAGTGAGAATGTGATCGGTATGAGCTTGGGTTGTTTAGTTTTTTGGTAATGAAAAAATAAGTTGTAGAGAATAACGCGTAAATGTTAAATATGTGTTTTGACAAGAGTAGTGCTATTTATCTATACTTGAGATCGGTTTTTAGTATAGTTGGCGTTTTTACATTGAAAGATGAGTGGATAATCATGAGTGCATAGAGACATTCATCCATTCAACAACCAATGAAAAATGTTAACTAGACTTAAGACTAGTCTCTAATATAGGTAAATAATATTATTCTTTCTACAATAGTGAGGCTATTCAAATTTAAGTCAAAGTAAGAGAAATTCATCAAGCTAAATTCGTGACATACAATATGCTAAACGGAAAGGTAAAATGTTTTTATCTTGTCATCCTTTTGACTTTCCTATTAATAATTTTTTATTTAATTTAATTTTTCATATCCAATCCAAAAATATCTAACCCCATTAACCAACCGCCTTCGTCCCCCCATTTCATAAACCCTAAACCCTTAGGGTTTGATCTCCGCTTTATTTCTTCTCCCTTGAAAAAAGGAAAAAAAAAAAAAAAGTAGAAAGAAATCAAATATGAGCAGCTTAATCCTGCTGAGGAGATCTTCGCCATCCAAAAGGCTAGTCCTCACTGCATTAAGCAATCTCTTCGTGGAGAAATTGGTTTCTAGAAATGCACTTGTTTCACCCCGAATTCACAATTTTGTAACCACTCCGACGGTGACGGCGGGAGTGTCTTCTTCTTCATTTGCACCGTTGTTTTCAGCTAGGAGATGCTTTCATGCAGGCCGGAGGGCCTTGCAGGCGGAGTACGCAGTGGCGGACTTTTCTGATGCGGATGAAAGAAGGGCGTCGACTGGGGATGGAGATGATGGGCTCGAGATCTCAAAGCTTGGTATTTCGCAAGAGATTGTTTCCACTTTGGCCCGTAAGGGTATCACTAAGTTATTTCCCATTCAGGTATGATTGATGGTGAAATTATGTATTTTTTTGTAAAGGAAAAAAACTCAATTTTTATTTTGCAACTGAAAATTAGATCATCGTAATATGTAAGGGGCTGAATCTATTGGCTGTTAACATTTTCTTGTGCTTTGTCTTTGAAAAGCGTGATGCTGTTGGTTGACCTTGTTAGTTATGCAGATAGTGCTAAATTCTTTGATCGGGAAAAAAGAAATTAAAATAAGGACTCTTATTGCTCTCTTTTTATGTAGATGAAAACCTATTTGCTTATTTTACCTTTCCTTTCTCCCCTTTTTTGAGCTGTAATGGTAGGCTTCATTTACATTCTCTTTGTACAGAGAGCTGTTCTGGAACCAGCAATGCAGGGGCGTGACATGATAGGTCGAGCAAGAACAGGAACTGGGAAAACATTAGCTTTTGGCATCCCAATTATGGATAAGATCATTCAGTACAATGAGAAGCACGGGTTTGTTCTCTTTGATAATAATTTCTCATTTACATCCTCAGTTGAATGGATAATATTGAAAACTGTGAAGTTCCTTCAAGAGATAAATGTTTCTTTACGTTTTTTTTTTTTTGCATCATCCAGGCGAGGACGAAATCCTTTGGCCCTAGTATTGGCACCAACTCGAGAACTTGCACGCCAAGTGGATAAAGAATTCTGTGAATCTGCTCCTATCTTAGATACTCTCTGTGTTTATGGTGGTGTGCCGATTACACGCCAAATGAGTGCTCTTGACAGAGGCGTAGATATTATTGTTGGCACCCCTGGACGAGTAATTGATTTGATTAAGAGGGGTGCTTTAAATTTATCCGAAGTGCGGTTTACCGTTCTGGATGAAGCTGATCAAATGCTTAATGTGGGATTTGCTGATGATGTTGAGACTATCTTGGGATATATGACGCAGAAACATCAGACCATGATGTTTTCAGCTACCATGCCTAAATGGATATTGAAACTTACACAAAAGTTCTTAAAGAATCCTATTACTGTTGATCTTGTAAGAGTCTACATCCCTCTGTTAAAACAAAAACTTCTTCATTATGCTGGAGTTATAATGGTTTCTGTTGTGTTCTTTCTGGTCAATTGATTGTTTACAACTTGAACTTGTTGGCTTCAAATATGTACTGCAGGTGGGAGATTCCGATCAGAGATCGGAAGAGGGATTAGCTTGTATGCAGTTGCATCAGAGATACGTGAGAAACCAGCAGTTATTGGATCACTAATAACCGTATGAATTTATAGATTATACTGCGCACTCTCCAATTGTATATTCAATCTGGATACTGCTTGTATTCCGATCTTCTCTATTTTACTTCCTTCATCAACTTCCTCATCTGATGACAGTTCTGTGTACTTGTTATCAGGAACATGGAAAAGGAGGCAAATGTATTGTTTTTACCCAAACAAAGCGCGATGCTGATCGTTTAGCATATGCCATGCAAAGAAACTTTAGATGTGAAGCCTTGCATGGTGATATCTCTCAAAACCAAAGGGAAAGAACTCTGTCTGGTTTCCGAGATGGGCGCTTCAGTGTTTTAGTGGCCACTGATGTAGCGGCTCGTGGACTTGATGTCCCAAATGTGGATCTGGTACGTGTATAATGATGCTTTCATAATGTTATTTTGATACCTGATTGCACCCGTAAAGCATGCTTTCACATGGTAAAAATCTAAAAGTTAATTAATAAATAAAGGCAATAGATGAAATGCCTCTGTTTTTTAATATATATCATTTATGCCCCTTATTGCGTCACTTGACCTATGATTAATAGCTTACTACTCTATTATGGTGGTGATAATTGTCTGAGCACATCTTAACGGAACTTTGACCCATCCTGAAGTTGAGTTCAATGGTGGCTCTTTAGTCTCAACAATGATGATGAAATGCACTATACTAATTTTTCCCTTGTTGTCGCACTGTGTATCTATGTAAAATAACATGTTTATTGGTAAAATAATGTTTCAGAGATCTACAATTCTTAATCATTTGAGGTGCAGATGTGATTTTTTCCATGCCTAGGGGTTTTATAGTGATGGCTAATGAGGTTTCCTTTTTAATTGTGCTCTCTTCTGTATTGGTTTGACGTGTATCGAGATTCAGATTGAATTTTCTTTGTTCAGGTTATACATTATGAACTTCCAAACTCTTCAGAGATTTTTGTTCATCGATCTGGGCGAACTGGACGTGCTGGGAAAACAGGTACTGCAATTCTAGTCTATTCATCCCACCAGTCCAGGGATGTCAAGGCTATAGAACGAGATGTTGGGTGCAGATTTGTTGAGGTAAGGTCTTTGCTGCCTGTTAAGGTTAATTATTGCTCTGATTTCCTTGTATAGTATTGGTTCTATAATTTTTGGTGGGTGTTGAAACTGGTTTATAACAAAATATATTGATACAAGCCTTGTTCTTTTGAGTATTACGTCCTACTGGACATTCAAATTAGCAACCATAGGATACAAACGCGCCAAACAGATTCAGAATCCACCTTGTTTCCAATGTGTGGTTAAATCATATCATACTAACTTGCTTTTAATTAACTTGATGTGTTAGCTCCCAAGGGTTAAAGTTGAAGATGGAGCTCTGGACATGTACAGTGACATGGATCGTGGTAGCAGTAGTTTTGGTTTTGATAGGAACACAAGAGGTGGTCGATTTGGTGATTCAGGATTTGGCCGTTCTGGTGGTTATGGTAATCCTAGGGGTGGTCGTTCCAGTGGATCTGGTTTTGGTCGATCAGGCGGTGGATTTGGTGGAGCAAGTTCAGGTCGCTCGGACAATTTTGGTGGTTTTGGGTCTGGTCGTTCAGGTGGATTTGGAGACCTAGGTGATTCAAGTCGGAACAGTGGCTTTGGAAACCCTGGTGGTTCAAGCCGCTCAGGTGGTTTCGGAGATTTTGGTTCAGGCCGTTCTAGTGGATTTGGTGATTCTAATTCTAGACACAGTCCGAGGGGAAGCCGATTTGGTGAAGACAATGTTGATGGTGATCGTAATTCAGGGAGGAGATTTTTTTAAAGCTATCTGAGGTGAGTTTCTGCGTTTTAAGATGTTGAATGGAAGTAGTGCATTCAAATACTTAGCTGCAGTTGGTTCGTTACACCTCACGTGTTCCAGGCATGCTGCATTTCTTTGATAAATTTTTGAATTACTCTTTACATACTATTTTTTTTTCTCTAATTTTCCCGAGATGGCAAACATTTGATTGACTCTAGCCTCTAGGGAACCACAAAATGAATTAGAACCATCTCATTATTTCTGGTATGCTGTTTGATTACATGGATATGCATTAAGGCACGAATGGGATTATTCTGAAATGCATTTGTAATGTGCTTCAACTCGTAATGAAGCACAAAAATTATACTCCGCACCTCTTCCCACTGAGGGTTCCTACTCCCAAAGATGGAGGACCATGATTTAGCCATTTCGGTACCATATCGATACTTACAAATTGATTTCAGTCTTTGGCTCAACTTCTTGTATTTAGTTCAAGTTGTGTCTACTGAACAATGCTTGCATTCTTTCTCTGTTCCAGCATATTTTGAAAAACATCGTAGCAGATGAGGATTATCGAGGGCGAAGATTCACTGACAGGTGTCTGCATTTGGTAACTGCTGATTGTGAAAGAGTTATCTAGGAGAAAAATATATACTTTCTGAAGGAAAAGATGGGAAGCAACCCTATAAATGATCAGTTGCTACAAAAATTTCTTGTATGTAATCTGATGCTATCTGCTATTTGTTCATAACTGGTGGTTCAATGCTTAGAATGAATTTGAGAATGACTGAATTCCTTTTCTGAATATCCATATGGAATATAATATGCACTTTGTCTCTGACATTTTTCTTACAGCACAATTATTGTGATGAGAATAGTAGTTAGATCGGAAGAGCATCTAATAAACGTTATTGTACGGATCTTCGTAAGTGGCAATGATACGTATCTAGTGATTGGGAAAATTTTTACGAAGTCCTCTGGGACAAAAGGACTATTGTATATGTGCAATATATTCAAGAGTTAATTTGACAGAAGGTCCTCAACCCTTGAGTTAAGAATTGACTGTGTCCTTGACTTAATTTTTTGCTTTCTTGTATACCCAACCTTTTAAAAAAAGGAAAAATCCAGCCCCAGCTTACCCAGACCTACGCCTTCCTATGCCCTACCCCTTTGAAGAATTTCCCCCGGAAACAGCCAAAATAGGGGGATTCTGCCGGAAACAGCACTCTCAACAAATGTTGTCAAAAATGCTAGCATTTTTTTTGCCCTTTTTGGCAGCAACAATGCTGTCAGAAACTGCTGCCCATTTCTGGTAGTATTTTGGGGGTGGGGGTAGGTTTTTTCCTTTTTTTATTATTTTTAAATTTTTTTTTTAAATTAAAAGTTAAGGGTGCAATCGTCATTTTTTTAAAAAATCAATGGAAAAGTGGCAAAAAAGACATATCGTGCGAATTTATAGAAGGTTGGGGACACAGGAGAGCGAAAAAATAAGTTGGGGTCCCAGTCGATTTTTAATTCAAAAATTGGGGACTTTTTGTGAAATTAACCCTACTTTCAATTGTGAGGGGTATTGGAAAATTTTCCCAGAGTGAATGCATATTTTGGTGTGCAGTGAATAATGTTGGGACTGATTCTTGAATTCTTTCTTTCATTCCTACGAATTGGTGCCCCTGGAAATTAAAGAAGTTGATATTTTCATATAATTAAGAATCTGTTTTCATTTTCCAATGAAAATAGTACCAACTAAATTGAAAATCTTTATCCTACTTAGATAAATACCGTTAGCCATGGCAAATTGGTGTTTGGTAACAAATTTTTGCCTGCTATAAATTATTATTAAATTGTAAACTGATTCATTGCTTTGAATCTCTTGCATTGTATGTTGAACTCTTGAATCCAAATGAAAGAAAAATTAGATGGGACCCTTGATTTCATGACTTGGAGATTACACTGCAAAATCATCACACTATGGCACCAATTAAAGCCTCAAAAACCTTATCCTTCATCAATCTAATCTTCCCAATATCCACTTTGTAAATCCCAAACCGTCCATTTTCACCCACAAGTTGACACCTCAGCTATGCCCCTCTCCATATCAGACACAATCACAAGCCAAAAAACACACTAGGAAAAAATCTAGTAACCAATGGCTTCAACTGCATGCTTCTTGCACCCCCATGGATTCTCCGCCGGTGCCCGATCTTCCTCGTCTCAACGTTATGCTCCGTCCCTAAAGCCGAGCCAGTTAGCCTGCCGTGCACAGAAACCGGATGATGATTCCCATGCTTCTTTGCCTCTGTCTCGTCGACGGGCTCTCACTGTCCTAATTGGCGCTGCTGTTGTAGGATCCAAGGTTTCTCCTGCTGATGCGGCCTACGGCGAAGCCGGTACTTCATCTCTGATCACTAGTTTTATGCAAATTTTTCTTTCTAAGCTATGTTCAATCTTTTTGGATTTGAAAATTTTGGGATTTTTAGTCTGTTTAATGATTATGATGATGCTGGTTAAATTGCAGCCAACATCTTTGGGAAGCCAAAGGAAAACACAGATTTCTTGCCATACAATGGACAGGGATTCAAGCTGTCAATTCCTGCAAAGTGGAACCCAAGCAAAGAAGTGGAATTCCCGGGTCAAGTTCTGAGATACGAAGACAATTTTGATTCCACCAGCTATGTATCAGTAATGGTCACCCCAACTGACAAGAAATCTATCACTGACTATGGTTCCCCTGAAGAATTCATCTCGCAGGTAATCACCCTTGAACCCCCTCAGACTCCACTAACTATTTGAAATCTGTTTCAAGTAAGGTTGTGTTTTCTACCCACATATACCGTTCCTGATACCAGTGAAGCGAATTTTGAACTTAAAAAGACTTTTCTCCGGTTCGAACGACATAGCAGCACTTTTGCCAAGTCAAAACTGTTGTATGAGCTAATGAAAATATTACTCTGTATAATTTCATTTCAGGTAGACTATCTCCTAGGAAAACAAGCCTACTTTGGAAAAACAGATTCTGAGGTAAATCTCAAATGTTTTGTTGCTCTGTTATTAGAACTTCACGTTGTATCATCTCTCTTTCTAGACGTCAAGCTATGAGTTTCTTTGAATGTTGCCTATTGGTTTCTTTGAAAAGTAAGCTTCTTTTAAACTCCCATATCATATTGAGTCCATTCTCAAAGAATCTGATGGAAGTAATCATTTTAGGGTGGATTTGATCCCAATGTTGTGGCAACTGCAAACATATTGGAGTCAGCCACACCTGTTATTGGTGGAAAACAGTACTTTACATTGTCGATATTGACAAGGACAGCTGATGGAGATGAAGGTGGCAAACACCAGCTGATCACAGCCACGGTATCCGGTGGAAAACTTTACATTTGCAAGGCACAAGCTGGAGACAAGAGATGGTTCAAAGGTGCAAGGAAGTTTGTAGAGAGCACAGCAAGTTCTTTCAGTGTTGCTTGAAGTGGAAAGTCGTTATCTGTATGTAATTTCGCTTATAAATACAAGTATTTTGCTGATTTAGCTGTTTAAAGTAAGACTCAAGTTTTGTGTCGTGGAGAAAGCTAGTGTGGATAATTCAGCACTCTCTCTTGTTGCATATAATTCCTTAAAAGTGACCACTCATGAACTGATGAACAGAACATTTCACCTTATATAAAAGTATTTTTCACTACAAATGAGTCACAATTTCACAATATAATGTGATTTTATTTCAACACTAATAATGCAATAATATCATTCAAAGGTCAATAATAGAGGTTTTGGTACCAGTCCTAAAGGTAAAGATGTGGATGCATTTACACCTTTATGACCAACTAGTGTGATGACGCGACAATAGACAAAGATCTCACATGAATATTGTAACTTTGTTTACACCAATGTCCACACAACATACATTTTCTGCACACTTCCAAAGTTCTGGCCAGCATGAACTAAATGCACAAACGTCCACAATCTTTAGGTAGAGAGAATCTAAAGGAAACAAATTTTAAAAGCTGTAGTACAGCCAAAGAATTAATAGGGCAACAGAATAGAAAAGGAGATCAATCAGAACTTCTATGTATTTATCTCGATCATGAAATAAATAGTTGTTTGGACAAGGTAAATTTGTACTTACGTCACTAACCAATTATCTAACTTCACCAGAGACGGCATTAATGGCTAGATATGAGGACTACAAAATGCTGACCGTCATATAAAGCATCACATTTCAGCATGTATCAGTAGCATTTTTCCAATATCTATCTTTCTGGTCACTGATCAACTTCAAGAACAATAAAATAGCCAGCAGAGAAGAAAACCGGAAGTACATAATTTATTGCAATGGTGAATGCATGTTCACATTCTCGTTCATTCTGTGTCAACTGAATATTGAAGTAAAGGAATTTACATTAAGGAAATTGTAAAGAAATACAGTGACTGACAGTGCGCTTTTTGTCCCCAACTTCACGTTCCACCATTGCAGTAATGATGTCCATTACCGTGCCCATCATTGTGATTCAAACTAACCTGATCTAAACCCCATATGCGAATTGTACGGTCATCACTTGCAGAAGCCAGCATATGAGGATTACTGGGACTCCAACTAACACAGTTGACTGCCCCAGAATGTCCAGATAATGTCGAAACAAGCTCCCCTGAGATACGGTGCCATATGTAAACCTACAAATGCTGAAACTATCAGTAACTATGGTAAGAGTTTTTTATTTTATTTTGTCAATTGTAAGTTTGAACCCTGTAAGGATTCTCCAGGAATCCATCAATACATGAGTTTGAGTAATCCCATATAGCAACACTAGCGCAAAACACCAGTCCGCGTGGCGTTATGTGATAAGTTAAATCAAGTGGCTCACATGTGCTTGCCTTTTAACTTCACCTATCATTTAACGCCACGTATGCTGCCACCTAGACTGGTGCTCAACACCACTCGTGCTACATAGCATTATTCATGAAGAAATAGTCATACTGATACAATAATTTGTTGAAGATTGAATCATGAATGTAACACTGACAAAAAGCCCTACATGCCTGGTGCACATAAAAATACAGTGACACCTGAAGTTGATGTGTTCATGAAAGCATAGATAGAAAAGTATCCACTCATTACACTAGTATACTTTTCACTATGATCAATACACCTCTATGTGCACGTGTTATATATATATATATATATATAGAGAGAGAGAGAGAGAGAGAGCTACAACCCAGTTCCTGTGCATATCAACTCCCAAAGAGCAACAGAACTCTCTCTCTTCCATGCTATATAATTCATTCAAGCAAGTCATCATAACATCCACACGCAGATCATTGCGGTTTAGGGGGAAAAAAATTCTTAAACTCAAATGTTACCCAAATAAGATGATTTTAGTGACATTATTTGCAATTTGCAATGATAATAGTTACTGCAGCTTAGAAAGTCATCTACAGGATGGAAACCTTTTCTAAATCATGGCTTAAATAAATATGTTAGGACCAGCTGAGCCATAAATAGGTTTATATGAAGAATGGGATGGGATAACCATGCAATTTTAATGTGTAGACATATATGGAAATAACGTGTGCTCTTCCGATCTATGCAAAGTCCAATTATCACTACAATCTTTATCCGGTATCTAGTAACAAACGATATGAAATAACAGACTCGTAGATATTTGATGATCTTCATTGTGTAACATTCAGGGACTCATAATACTACATGTAATTCTTGTCCGTGGGAGTTTGATTCACATTTTCATCTCCACATTATAATTTTACCTACCACTGATTTGACAACTACTCAACTACAACCACACATTTGAAACATTGATTTGACAACCACTCAACTACAGCGACACATTTCATCTCATTATAATTTTCTCATTATAATTCACCACTATAATGAGAATCAAACAGCCGCTTAATCCATACATTCCATAAAGTAGTAACAAGCATTACAAACATAAACAGACACGAACCATTTCCAAAATGTCCATCTGCAGACTTCATATTCAGGACACTTAAACAACACACTCTTCATCTACCCTCCAAAAAGAAATACAGCAGGGTAAAGAGAAATAACTAACTTGTTTCACTGTCACACAAACAAGTGATACACAATACACGATACAGTAAAAGCTTTAAAAAGGTATAAGCTACCTAGCCTACTTTCAAGTAACTTTTCAATTACTTAATGAGTACTAGTTACCTTGGTGTCAAAATTGGTAGTTTCTTATATTCATTCTAATCAATAAAAATTAATTATCAGCACATGATCCATCATAGCAAACTTTCTAAGCTTAGCTAAATCTACAAATTGGAGAACATGCACAAGTCTGATATTACCACTATAACTGAACAATGACAAACTAGCTAATTTTACTTGGTCTAGGAATAGCAGACTCTGAGCAAACTACACATGTGATTTAAAATAAAAATTGAACCGGGTCAGCCATGAGGATACATGTTTAAGAAATCTTTAAATGGATAAAACTGTCCATTCTATAAAAACTTTGAAAATGAGTCGCTTGAAGATTTTTACCTAAAGACTCTTAAGCAGAACAAATGGAAAGCCCAAAAGCCAAATTTGAGGGGAAAGCAAGTAGAAAGAAAGCCGTAAAAATCGCTTGAAAACAGAACACAGCCTCCAATATTAACATGTGAAACGAAAAATCACCTGTGAGTCTTCACTTCCACTAGCAATAAATGCTTGATCCAATCCACCAAAACAGGACTTGACAACAAAGCGAGAATGTTTGTGACCTTTGAATTTGGCTACCAGCTTTACAGCACCCTCTATATTCCAGAGATGGATCTCTTGGTTCGACAGGCTGACAAGCAAAAACTTGCTATCTTCAGATAAAGAAAATGACACTATATTATGGCCCTCTTCTATTAGTACCTCTGTCTGTGATTCCCATCCAAATAACAGTATCGTAGTCTCTTTACAAACAGTAATAAGCTGTTTTCCATCCCCAGTTATCCCCAAGT
>CAVNYN010273041.1:0-50101 GCA_963692815.1 Nyctanthes arbor-tristis | reverse complement strand
CAAGTCAAATGTCACTTGTTATTTCACATGTGTGTCCGTGTGTGATTGGTTAGATCATCTCCAACTATATCTCAAACCCACTTTTTTTTTTTTTCCTCTTTTTGGGTTTTTTTGGTTTTGGGTGGGGGGGGGGGGCGGGGGGATGGAAGGGCTCCAACCATCCCCTATCTGGCCTACCTCCAAATTTGGAGAATTTGAAAGAACAGTATTCACTTCCCTCATATTTGGATGGGGAGAATTTATTACAAAAATATTATCCCATATTTACGAAATTGCCACCGATTTAATTACGAAAATGTCATTCAAGAATTAAGTTTGTTTTTTAACACTTATTGTTCCATTTTTGGTTTACAAAATTTTTTTGTCTTTATTAATACTATTAATTTATTTTTTTGTAATTGGCTCTTTTTGACATAAAAATTATTTAATCTTAACTAATTATAATTATTATACATATTAAGTATGGTTCTAACTAAATTAAAAAATATTATTCCCATTTTTATGCAATTAAAATAAAATGAAAAAGTATAAGGATGGTTTCCCCTAAATTTAGAGAAAGAGTTTTCCCCAAATATAAAGGAAACCCTTAGAGATGCCCTTAGTCAAGCTCTTTTATGGAACTCTATTTGGCTCTATAGATAACGAGCAACTATGGAGCTTCTCAACAATTTCACAATATATAGTTGGTGATAATCTTGAAAATATAGTTGACATCCGTTAAATCGATGAATAAATTAATTGAGTCTATAAGGCTTAAAAAGGATACTGCACCATATGTATCACACCATATAATGCCATATAACCATATGTGGTGCATCGAGACACACCACATAAGAAACTCGAATAGATGTCACGTGACCATATAATATCATATGGTGTTAAATCGAGACTACTATAAAACTCGTGTCATAAATAATCAAGCTCAACTCTGCAATCATAGAATTCTATTTTGGGGATCCGTCGGGGCATGAACCCTAACCCTATTAGCTCTTCCGATCTAAACTAATCTAGAAAATCTGATATACCTAAAATGAGACTCTAAAATTGAACTCTATAAGCTAGTTCCACTCATAATCCGGAAGGGTAATTTCTCTCCTTTCATATATTGTTCATATTATTATCGTGACCTAAAACTAGCTGAAGCATTGAATGGGTGTTAACTGTTGACCTGTGCCTTTGTTTTCAAGTACATTTTAAAGTACATGAGAAAAAAAAATGGTTAAGGAACATGTTTTTGGACTGACAACATCTCTAGTTTCATATATGAAGGTACGATATTTTCTCGTCACTTAGCATGTAACAAATTGAGTACTGCTGATAAATGAAAGCAAGTCCTCACTTGCTTATGTAACATATCATCTAATTAATTGGGTTTCACATGTGCAAGTTGCAAACTCAAAACACCAAGTGTACTAGCTATAAGTAATCTATTACCCCTCTCTCTCTCTCTCTCTCTCTCTCTCTCTCTCTCTCAAAATAATCAATATTCACTAATTAAGGTCATCAAGAATCGACAATAATACGCATCGAGTCTGTCAACAACACAAATATGTATAAAAAGCTTCAAGTATTAGATAGTGGTGTAACATGTCATCAGCACGTCACGAATTCTCCCCTAAATCACATGAGGGAGGCTAACAGATGAGAAGCACTATTGCATTCATGAGGGAACAAACTCACAATGAGCACCAAGAAAAGCATAGTTGTCGAAAAGTATTTGCGTTGTAGGGAAAAAAAGTCGGCTCAATAACTGTACAATCATACCAATTTGAGAATTATTATTTGCCTTAAACCTCCAGTGCCTCCCAAATGCCAACCGCCTCCTCATCCTCTACTTTGGAAAAAATTTAGGTACCTCAGACTAATCAGGATCCTATATGTAGGATCTAAGGCCCTACATGTGAGACCCTTAAACTCACAGGTAGGTTCTTAATTGGCTTGGTATACCCTGATAGAGTACTGGAGTACTTTATTTCTTTCCACTCTATCGATAAAAAGCTCCAACTCCTGCTCTAATACTTAATTAATAATTTCAAATAGTTACATTTTATTTTACGATACTAACTGAAAATAAGAAAATGGGGAGTGTCTGGCAGTGTTGACTGGCATTTAATTTGCGCTAGAGCAAGGGTTGACAAGGGTGGTGGTGGAGTGTCATACACTAGTGTTATCCTTTTTATTCAAGAGTTTGAAACCAGAGCACCCGAGGAACATCTATTGGAGCGGATTACATCCCTTCGTCAAGGGTTTGAGACTTATCAGTTTCCAGCTATCTCTAGGAACGCAAATAAAGTAGCAATACACATTTGTTAGCTGGGCATTCTATAGTTTGTAATTTGTCTCAGTCTTGGCTCTCGAGTGTTTTCACCTCCAACTTTTATTGTAAACTCTCTTTCTGTTGATATTTATCATGAATGACAATAAAAGTTTTTTGTTCCCCCCACCCCCACAAAAAAAAAAACAAAAAAGAAAAAAACCGAAAACTAGAAAACAGTATGCCCAATCATATATGATTAAAAAGAAAATGGACTTCTTTAGAAATAAATGAAACTTTACTTTTAATTATTTAAATTTTTAAAGCTCTTGGTAGAATTTCATGAAATTTTAGCCCAAAGTTCATTTTTCTATTGAATTAAAGAACCTAGTTTGCAGATAACAAGTGAATCCTGAAAAGTTAGGGAATAAAGTTTTCCTTCTATACCATAAGAAAGGGGGGGGGGGAAGTAACCCCTTTTTTTGGAAAATGAAGAACATTGTTTATTCACTAGCTAGTTAGTTAAGAACTTAGAAAAATTAAGCAAGATATATATTAAGATATAAAAGTCAATCTTGTCAAGATTAGCAGTTCAAGTACTTATATGTTAATTATTTATTTTGTATTTACTTGATATGGGGATTTATCCCTTAACAAGTTATTCATTCCTCAAAAAGTTTGAATTATTCAATATTTATAACGTTTGAGAAAGCATTTTTCTTTTCTTTTTTGATTCTAGAATTCTGCTTTTGTTTCCTGATAGTCTTCTTTTTCCTATTTTGGAAATTTAAGCCAAAACCGACAAATAGTTATGCTATACATTGTAAAGAGCTATATTCGTGTTACTTTACATCACATTACAAAATGTAAACACAAAAGAAGCTTTCAGCGTTGCCACACTCTAAAGCTTACAATGGTATATGCCATCCAAGCGTCAGTACATTGAATTACAATATTTTCCCCAAAATTTAATGTAACCTGTTCAAAAGTTTGCTTCATGAAACAATATATACCTTCCTTAGCTTATTTGTTGTTCGTTGAATATAGAGTGATGAAAAATAATTCATCTCAAATATGTGTGTGTGTGTGTATATATATATATATATATTACTAAATGAAGATTAATATATAAATGCTTTCACATTCTAAACTCATTCTCTCTAGCATGTCACTTTATTAATTATATATTTCGTGGCTTGTGACAAAAGATTGAACTTTGTTATTGATTTAATTTACAATTACTTGATAAATCTACTTCTATAATCCTCGATTCATTAACAGTTAGATCTTGAATTCACTAGAAATTTTTTTTTACTTGATCAAATCTCAATTTCTCTAGATGAGTTATACCATAACATTAAAATAATTGAACTCTTTTACTCTTAAAAGTAATGATAGTAACACACAAAACATGCAGCACTTTTACGAGAAATTTATTTTGATAACTAATTTTCGAATTTCTTGTCGAAGTGAAAGTA
This sequence comes from Nyctanthes arbor-tristis, assembly GCA_963692815.1. Classification (NCBI taxonomy): domain Eukaryota; kingdom Viridiplantae; phylum Streptophyta; class Magnoliopsida; order Lamiales; family Oleaceae; genus Nyctanthes; species Nyctanthes arbor-tristis. The sequence goes on along the minus strand of CAVNYN010273041.1, from coordinate 46,369 downwards.
AAGCAAAAGACCTCTCCTGCAAGAAAGAATGTCTTTTCGTCTAATGGCTTGAACAAAAGCCTTTTAGTAAGTGGGTATAAAAACTGTCAATTTATATGTGGAATATGCACATATTTGAATGTGAATTTGTCCCATTTCTTGATTCCCTTATGTTTTCCTCACTATAGGCGCCTAAAAAAAGGAATAAATGGGCTATGGACCTTTGGCGTTGATTGTGATTTAAGGGCATATTCATGTAGATTTGTGACCTAGAGACCGTACGTACGAGTACTTTTGGTCCTTTGGTGAGAGTGATCGAAGTGGGAGGACAAAGATTGACACGGTACGTACTACAGCCATGTGAAGGAGCGTCGGCAATGATCGACTTTTGCCTTTTGCTTTGAATATATTATAAATTCAGACATTCAAGATCGGAAGAGCACAGTCTGAACTCCAGTCACCTGAGATCTGTATAAGATTGGAAAGTCGGTGAATAAAGTTTTCATTTGATACCACAAGGGAAAAAATGGGGAAAAAATTCCTTATTCACTCATTCTAATAGTTAAAAATCGGAAAAACTTAAGCGGGATTAATTTATTCTTGAAAAAGTTTTTGAACCATTCTCTTTAGATAAAATGTTCAAATACCCTACTATGTAGTTTAACAATTCAAATAAAGCGAAATATAAGAATCAAGAAATATTAAATTATAAGTTGCATCAATTTGCTAGAATTTTTATGATTTGTTGCCTAGTAAATGGATTCCATGAAGAATAGGATGCTCAAACTTTCACAATCATTTAATCATTCCTCAAGATTAGAAGTTCTTGAAAACATTCAAAGAACAATTCCAACTATACACACCCAAGTATTGTCAAATCAAAGAATAATACAGCTATACAGAAAGGAAAAAGATACATGAAAAAAATATTAAGTGATGTGGTAAACCATAAGAAATTTGGCAACTACTCTATTGACAAATTGTCGATTCCTATAAGTACTTCTGGAGCAACAAAATGAGAATCTTGCATTAAAAATTCGGTGATTTTTCATTCATATATGAAGTATGAAAAACTTCAAAATTTTCCCAGTACCGATCCCCCGGTCGAGTAAGTGATAGTACACTAGAAAATCTGATGCTTGTTTTCGCCCACGAACCAGGCACGAATTCGATATGAAACATCACATCTTTTAATGGTATATGTAGAAAATGTTTTTATGGAAGAAATAAGTACGGAAACACATAAGATTTATATATATTTTCTTTCTAATTGAAACCTTAAGAGTGTGTTTGATTGAAGTGTGGAAAAGGAATTGGAGTTTAATTTTTATGGAAAATGTTTTCCCATCTCCTCCCATGTGAATTCATTTTTCTTGATTTCAAAAAAAAAAAAAAAAAAAAATCTCCACCTTTTGGCCTAAAATGGAAAATATTTTCTATGGAAAATGAAACTATGTTTTGACGGACTCAGGGAAATTTAGGTGGAAATTTCCATGAAAATAATATCCAATCAAACACAGTGTAAATTCAAAAATTTCTTTGAAGTGTTGTTCTTTCTGTGAGTTTAATTTCACTTTTGCTCGGTTTAAACTACTGAGAATTAAGGCAAATTCCCCAATTACACCTGCAGGACTGTTGTTCAAGGAATTTAATTGAAGTAAGGACAAAATAAAAGAACGAAGACAAATTTAACATACTGTCAAAGCTTTCTACTCGCCAAACTAATCCCCCTAGTATTAGAAGAAAAATATAACAAGTTTTATCACATCTACAAATTTCTATCCTTTGTCCAACCCGCAAAGAATACAAAAAATCTCAAAACGCCAGATTACTATTTTTCTTCACAAGACTCTCTGACCCGACTTAAGTGGCACAGGAAAAATCACTCTGAATTTTACCACACTTAATTTTTTACCCTTTGAATAAATCACAAAGAGTTACAAGAAAACTCTCAAGATGCTAGATTCTCTCACTTGTTCCACTTGTACATGAAAGAAAAGGAAAACGCATATATTTATAGGCTTCATTGGCTTGGAAGACAAGATAATTTCTTCGATGATTTGAATTCATTTTTCTCCAAGGATTCTTCTTCTTTCCCTTTCCTTTTCAACTTTGGTTTTTTTTTTTTTTTTTTGGCAACATACCCAACATAAGCTCATTAAACGCTTTTCATATCTCAAGAGCTAGATGTTGATAATTAATTTGTAAAGAATTTTATCTATACAAAAAAAATACAAATATAAATTGCTTTTAGAAAACACAGGCCCATTGCTTCTTTTGTGGTTCTTAAAGTTTCATCTCTTTCATCTCGGTTTATTCAAGGTATTTTCCAACAAACACCCTGTTACTCCAATATAATAATTGATTATATATGCAAGAAAACAAAATACGATTGGTCTAATTAGTATATATCGAGAAAGGCAACCAGGTTATTGAAATGGAGGTGACAAGGGTTTTAGGCGTGTGTCTGGCTGCTAAACATGTCTTCTAATTGGTTGTATTTACATGCACTAATTTTAACTTTTATTGTACCTAGGATAGAATCTAATTTCATTTTGATTTCAATTTAATTGATAAACTTTTGGGACGGATAACAAGTGAATCTCGAAAGTGAAATGAATAAAACTTTTCTTTCAACACGAGAAGAAAGAATAATTTTGAAAAGAGAACTTTTTCGCTCATTCAGAACCCAAAAGTGGTTAAAACTATGAAAAAAATTATACGAGTTACAAACATTAATGCTTCAAAAAGTTTCCAAGAATTCCCTTTCACACCATTTAACATTTCTCGTTATAAAAATGATATAAAACCACATGTATAGCACCATATGGTACTATACAGACATATGGCGTGTATCGATGCATGCAACATGGTTGTGGTTCCCATATAGCGTGTTTCGATGTACGCCACATGATCATATGGTACTATATGGTGTTAGATTGAAATTCTTTTTTTTTTTTGGTTAAGCTTGAAAGCAAAAGGGTACTCAAAAATTAAACTTTCAAAAGAGTTACTTTTAAGTTATGCCAAACTTCTTACCAATTCGCTTGCACTTTTATTTTCTTTCTTAATAATTTGCTCCATTATTTCGTGAAGAATATGATGCTCAAAGATTCAATTAATAAATACTCAAGATTAAAAGTTCTTGGAAGAAATTCAAAGAACACAAAAAAAAAAAAAAAAATTCCAATCCAGCACACATCACAGTTGTCAACTCCAAGAATATATAGTATTAGTTGTGTAAACAATAATTTTACACAAGGGCCACTCGCAAAAATAAGGGAAAAAAAGTACATGAAAAGTAAGTAGGGGAAAAACACCAAAAAGGTCACTCCCTCTTTATCCACACCTTATTCAAAGTGGAACAACCCCACAAAGTACCTACAAAGTATTCCTTGCTCGGATTTGTAAAATGCTTTGGACCGGCCATTTACCCGATGACAGCAAAATATATAGGCAACTGCTAAAAAAAAACAGAGAGCAAGTCGTAGGTCGACTTAAGGCTCTTTGGCTTGTCATGTCTAGCAGAATATATCCCGTATAGGTGGAGTGAGATGGACGATCAAGATGGATGTGCATTTATGGTATATTATTGTATTGAAGGACTGTGTGTGACATAAGCAAAAATTGCGAGTTTTAACTTAAAATTGGGTGGGCGATTTGAAAGATGGGAGGTTGTACGGAAAGTGCTGACAAGAAATCCTTATCGTCTTCACAAAGAAAGCGGCGCACAATCATGGTGGCCGGCACCTCGATAAGCCTTTGCCAAGCTTCCTCTGATTCCAATCCCCTTTTGAGAAAGGCTTCGGTTGCATCCAAATGGTGCATGTTCTGATTGTTCTCCAATTGACTTTGAAGCCTAAGAATTTTGTTTAGTTGCTCACAAGCCAATTTGCAAGTATTTGCCTTGATTTTGTCAATAGCCTCCTCAAGAAGCCTTGCCCTTGCTCTTTCATCAATAATCGGCTCGTTACGGAAATATTCGTCTAGTTCTGGTACTCCGATGGCACGTCTAATCCCGTGTGTGTAATTCCCTTTAGAGTCGAAGAATTCTCTTACTTCATCAACAAGACCAGCATTGACCATTTGATCAACCCTTTTCGATACGAATGAGTGAAGGACCGGCATCGCAACATCGACCCAAAGGAAACAACATTCGTACTTTGACTGGAACTCCACGTCGTCGTAGACCAAAGCCTTGATGTATGAATTCGACCCTCCGGCAATGATAGGCAACATTCCCCTCCTACTGATTGAATCGACGGCCACCGACGCGTGATGCACGAAATCAACGGCGGTGAAATCGGCATCGGGATCAACTATTCCCAACAAATGGTGAGGGACTTGCATACATTCCTCCTCTGTCACCTTATTAGTTACTATATTCAGACCTTTGTGGACTTGTATCTTGTCCGAATTCACAACCTCGGCCCCGAAACGGGTGGCTAATTGAATTGAAAGTCTTGATTTTCCCGTGCCTGTGGCTCCCATTACGATCACCACCTTGTCCTTCCGACGCCTAGCCGGAATGAATTGATCCATGTTCAGCCGCCCCCCAGGGAAATTCACCTGGAGAGGCTGTGCTTGCTTGCAGGGAGCCGAAAATGATGTCCTCATGTGTAAAACTAATGTTCCTGTTTCATTCACGCAAAGTAGCAAAATTCAGACAAGATTTTCAACATTAAAAAGTATAAATAAATTCCTAATATCTATGTTACCTATGTTTGTTCATAGGAAGTCGATAATACAATGAATAAGACTGTCAACTTAATTTGAAGCTTTACTACTGTTGAGTACTATCGATCTAAGCTCTGATAACAAAACATAGACTAACAAGTACCTTTTTATGCTTCGGCTGATGCGGCAAACTGCAGCGGAAAAATCGGTTTCTCTTGGTTGAAAAGAGAACAAGCTGGGGTAGAAGTTGAGGAGCAAACTAGTAGGAAAATGTGTGTGTTCCTGATATGTGTATATGGAGAAAGTCCCTCTTATATAACGTTGGAAGAATCCAAAAAGGAAAAGACGAATTATGAATTGGAAGAAAGTGACACCGTGACAAGTGAAAACGATTACTTCTCTCCTCAAAGAAATGATCAGCCACGCGACGTATGACATCATTATGGTGTCATACGCTCATATAGCGTACATGTATCTAAGCACACATCTAAGCACCTTACATGGATTTATAGCTCTTTAATGATATCATATGTATGACCCCTTATCATTTCTCTAATACGCGCAACATGTGTCACTACGTGATATTTTGATTGATGTGTCCCGTTCCATAATTAATAACTACTCATGCATGAGAGGATAGATTCTCAATTTTTCTATGAAACCATGGAGCTTGAGAACCAACAGAAAATAGTCAAATCACATATGACGAAACCTGATAACCAATAGAAAACAGCCATGTTACATGTGACTTAGCTATTTTCTATTAGTTACCAGGCTCTATATAGAAGCCCGAGGTGATTTCATAAAAATTAGTGTTAAATTTTTGTATAGATTTGGCTCTGATTTCTATATAGTCAGATCAGACTGTTGTATGGAGCCTAAGAAAAGATTGGCTCTATAGAAAAGCTAGTTGTATGATTCTTGACGGTCACGTAGAGCTGGCTGAGTATTATGTTAATAAGTTATTCCATAACTTTCGCATATGTGATGCGGTACTAAAGCTTGAGCTATGTCATTTTGAGAGGTCAAGATGCACCAAAAAATCTAGAATACTGTATGTATCTCCTACACGTTCATATATATATGAAACACAAATCAACACACATATGCTAGTCCTGGGGCGGAGCCCGTCGTCGATATCAGAGTGTGCAGAAAATATAGATTAATACTAATTTATATATTAAATTTTTTTGTGTAATTATTTATATGGTCAAAAAAAAAATTTACCCTTTTTGGTTAAAATGGGGGCCTGTATGTGTCTTATTCGACATAAAAGAGAGCACTTAGAGGAATTAGAAACACCATAATTACTTATTCGAACATGCCAATTGCCAATCATTTAGGTAATGGATGCATTAGCCCAGAGGTCGATATATATTTCAGTTATTAACTGTAGAAGCTTAGAAATACTTCTATTATAATTTATATCTGGTCATAACCTTTTATATATCGTTGCATAAATTTCATGTTTATTGTGATAAATCGTCAAACACACTATTAACATAAAAGATACGGATAAGGGAATGAGGGGTTTTGGTGGGGGAGGGGGGGGGGATTTATCGTGTGGGTTAAATACTTTTTCTTTTTTAGATTTCTTTGTGTTGTGTTTCAGTAGCACTTATATATGAGTAATGATACACATTTCTACTAGTTTATCAGTTGCTTTATCGGTTGACAATTTTACCCGTAAAAATCTAAATACCAAATAAGTCAAGAATCTAGATTGACAGTTTTATCCTCCAACTCTTTTTTATAATTTTGACAACCGGTAAACTAATATGTGAACCAACATGGTAGTCTATCATTATCCCTTATACATACACGCATTTCTATATTTAAAATACACATTGTAATTGTACTTTAAAAAATATTAGTAATTAATTAGGCAACCAATAAATCGAAAATTTTCACCTTACGAATTTTTTCTCTCTGCATTTTTTACAAATTAATTTTGTATTAAAAATCTATGCTGATATAATTTTCTGTTCAAACTTTAGAATCTACAATTATTCTGCATATATATCTTTTATATATTACGCACGTTGCAACTCAAATTAATGCCTGAATGATACATAGCCACATATCTTGTTGGTTATCCGTTAAATTATAGAAACCAAAATGGATGAATAATAATAATGCATTATTATATATGATCTAGATTTTTTTTTTTTTTTTAACTAAGGTCACTATCGTCACAATCGCCATCCAACACTTGATCTACCACTTTACTCTGGTAACGAAAGTTGCTCACTTCATACCAATATTAGTTGCCTCCTTACGGTTTTATTAATACATACATACATACATACATACATACATATTCACGTGCTCAGGGGTGCACACACAAAAAAATGTACCAACTTAGTTTTTCTTTTAACAATATCGTATGTTTCAACAAATATTCAAAGAGCAGTATTTTGTAGTACTTCAAATACATTGGACATATCATTCATTATTTGCATAAAAAAATGCATGCAGCGCATATATTTTCAACTAGAAATTTTTTTTTTTTTAACTAACTATTTCAACGAGCATTTCAGCTGTAGGGTAAATATATTTTCAATATCTTTTAAGAAAATTTTATAATTTATTTTAATAAGGACTAGTACTCAAGGGGTTGTGGCTTTAATTAATGGGAATCCCTTTCAATTCCAAATAAAATGTTTATTAACTCTTAACTTTTCTTAAACCTTCATTATCTTGGCATAAAAAATACCACTGATCAACATCATGATAAGCACACGGGGGTAGGGGCAAAAAGTTGTTTTCTGAAAAAGTAGTGGCCAAAAAGGTTTTGAGTACTGTGGTTTTGATGCTACTTTCATTAGATATATATTAGAGGAGAAAGGACGTGTTAATTCATCAAAAAGAAATATATTTATATATATATATATATATATTCCATCATTTTATTAACAATTGAATTAATGAAATTTATTTAATACATCACTTTAGGAGCTAATGCGGCCATTAGCAATTATCAACACATCAGTCATTAATTACTCAATGCTCATAGCAAATTGTTTATGGTGTTAAAAAATCATCGATATGATAATTCAACCGTTAATCACTGATTAAAGAACATTTATTCTTTGATGTCTTTTTAGATTTTTTCCCCTTTGTAATATATCTTTTTGTGGCATGCAATAAAAGGGTAAGAGCATCCAAACCTCTTTCGACTCAAGGTAGAGACCTAAAACTCACATTGCAGCTCGCGTGTGTACTTTTACTTTAATAATATTTTTATCTATTATTTTTATTCTTGACGAATTTTTTATTCATCATGTTTAAATTATATTTTAACTATTTTATTTTGAAGATAACAATTTCCCGGGATGAAATTTAGATCATTGAATCTCTCAATAGTATGAAAAATAAATAAATACATAAAGTTGAACGGAGCAATAGTTCAAATTTTTTTTTTTTTTCTAAGAGCAGCTCTATGAGACTCCATCTTCCCCGATTGACAAATGTAGTCACATGGCTATAAACTAACCCTTTTAAAGTGAGGGCATTAATTTCCTTTTCATTAATTAATTAATATGTATATATAATAACCATTATAATCAAGGACCTGATGGTCACAAGATTAATTAGTATCAATAATTAAAATTAAAAAGAAAGTAAAATTGTAAAGACAAAATCAAAGTGATGATATCGCATAGTCCCTCCACTTTATAATTAATTATTATTCATTTGCTTTTCATTTTTGGCATGCACAAATTCAGTCAAGAGTCACAGCTCATGTTATCACTAACTTCTTTTCTAAAATAAAATCAGGCATAACCTAAAATTTTAATCCCTACTAGTATATAAATTGTGATAATAATCATTATAGTACTAAAGAACATTTTTAACAATATCTTGCAGACCAACTAGCTTGTTAATAATTAATTAATGTCCTAATCTTCGTAAAATGTCAATCGAATAGTATATGTTGCAGAATAGAACAAATCTTTTAGTTGCTTAAGGCAAGAATTCCTAATTACTCTTTAAGCGCGAAGAGTTTGATTAGTACCTCATTTAATTTTAAGATGTTCTATAATAAAATTTCTAAATATAAGAAAATTTCAATTTACTAATTAATCAAAGATTGTTGATCGTCCATGGCTTAGTTAGTTTTTTTCGTTCTCAATAATTAAACTAACACAAAACCACGACAGATATAATCTCTAAAGCCATTAATTTATAAAAAGTTCCACTTTACAAATGCCTTCAATATTGTAGGGTTTTGCATTTCCCTTTCACTACTATATACCATGAATAAAATAAAAATTAATCAAAGATCTGAAAACTAAACCACAAAAATTTAAAATAAACCAGAAACATAAATCCAAAATGATGGATAGCAACTCCACTTGACTTCATAATTAATGATTATAACATGCTTTTCATTTTTGGCATATATACAAAATGAGTCCACAGGCTCCAGCTCAAAGTATCACCAAATTTTTTCCCAAAAAAACACTCTACTAACCTAACTAATATATATGTTTGTATATTAATTATGACAAACATTAGTAGAGTATTATTTAATAATATCTTGGTGTATCAACTTGTAAAATAATTAATCTTATAAGCTTCATTAAATTATCTTAATCAAGTAAATAGTAGTCAAACCAAGAAAACAAATTTAGTTGTTTAAGACAAAGATGGGTGTCCCATTTTTTAGCATGAAGGAATCATAGTCATTAGTTTTGATACAAAGTACGCTTAATGGAAGAACCACTTATCATAATTTAAACAATATATAAAAGCTTTCACAATGTATACTACTTGAATATCATTGGTTATAAAATATAACCCTGAACAAATCTTCTAACATCCATGTCACAAGTCTTCTTTGGGAAGGGAAACCGTGTTCATTATTATTATTAGCTCGACCAAAAATACAGTGTTCAAATTTATTTACATGTTTGGTTGTGTCTACCAGTAATAAACTTTGTTACCTGAGGCAATATATATGCTGCTTGAAAATTTTGCATGGTCAAGTTATGCATTATAATCAAGCTTGTCCATGATTATAATTTCAATGTTGATGTTGCACGCTAGTGGAGGCGAAAATGCTCTTTTAAGTTTGTGCCAAATAGAAAAGTTATTAAAAACACAACTTTAAGCGTACGCTTCAGATAACCTGAATTGAAGCATAATATTTTGATTAGAGATGCATTGTTACTTTCACGATAATCAAAATCTGAACATGATATAATATTCGATAGTTTTTCAATATAAGTATATTTTTATCTTCAAGAATCATTTCATCAATATCTACCGAGTAGAAAAAACACTTTCTTTTCAATAATTTTCTTTTTTCAAAACAATTAGTAGAATTTTTATCATCAAGAATCATGGCATATTAGCATAATTTTTATACATTAACCCTCATGACTAATCATGAGAATTAGTCAATGATGGTAAATATATTAATTTTATATACATAGAATCTACCCAGCTATGCTTTCAAGAGTGCAATGCCAAACCCTAATTAAGATATAATATAATTATACTACTTAGGAGACATTTTGCCCCTTTTTTAGTTCAGTGAAGGGTCATTTCTATGTTTGGCTCCACTTAATTATGATTCCAAATGTCCCCACTTAATTGATTAATTGTAATTCAAGTCCTTCACTTAAATTAAATATATTCCTTAACAAGTATTGGAAAATCAACTAGATAAAATGAATAAACAATGCAAGACTTTATTTACGAGAGGAGGAAGGCTTAAAAGGAACACTCAACTTTATATTTTTTGAAATTGACTTGATATAAAATGCATACAAAAACAACATTTTATAGGCTTTAGGACAAACCAATTTATGACAACCTAAATGCATCACAATTAAATAAGAACATAACTTCAAACATAACTTAAGTAATCTATTAATGTAACAATAAATAAAGTTTAAGTTTCTAGCATCCCCCCTTAAACTTGATTTATTGTAACTCCGAGTAAACTTTGAAACTTCAAGAATAAATCAATCTTCAATGGCTTAGTGAATATATCGGCAATTTGATCGTGAGACTTTGTGAAATTTAACTCTACATACTTCTTATCAACACAATCTCGAACAAAATGAAACTCATATCGATGTGCTCGCTACGATCATGAAAAACTAGATTCTTGGCCAAAGACAATGCCGACTGATTATCAACAAAAATCTCCGTCGGATCACCTTGTTTCAAATAAACCTCCTTTAACAAATTTTTTAGCCAAATTGCTTGACTAACACCTGATGCAATAGCAACATATTCTGCTTCACAACTTGAAAGCATAACAATTGGTTGCTTCTTTGATGACCACGTAAAAGCTGTATTACTCATTAAGAATACATGACCACTTGTGCTCCTTCTATCATCCACATCTCCACTCCAATTACTATCACTTTAACCAATAAGTTTGTAATCGGTCAAGTGTGTGTAAAATGGGCCATAATGAATGGTACCTTTAACATATTGTAAGATTATCTTTGCTGCCTTCATATGTGTCGAGGTCGGGTTCTCTATGTAACGACTAACAAGACTCGTCCCAAATAAAAAATCGGGTCGTGTGCATGTCAAATACCTCAAACTTTCAACAAGGCTCTTGCAAAGAGTTGAATCAACTTTTTCACCATTATCAAATCTTGACAACTTTATTCCTCAATCAACGGGGGTGCTAACTGGCTTTGAGTCTTCCATTTTAAATCTTTCAAGAATCTTTTTAGCATAGGCTTCTTGAGAGATGAAAATTCTATCTTCTTGTTGTTTCACTTCAATGCTAAGATAATAAGCCATCAACCTGATATCTGTCATCTCAAATTCTTTTGCCATAGTCATTTTGAACTCATCAAATAATATTTGATTGTTTCCTGTAAAAATTAGATCACCAACATATAGGCAAACAATCAAAATATCACCATTGAAATTCACCTTGTGATATAACGCATATTCATAAGGACTTGATAAACCCGTTACTTTGAAGGAATTTATCAAGTCTCGAATTCCATGCCCTTGGAGCTTGCTTTAAACCATACAAAGCTCTCTTCATTTTCAACACTTTCTGTTCATGCCCTTTCACAACATATCCAGGAAGTTGTAGTATGTAGACATCTTCTTCTAGATATCTGTTCAAGAACGCTGATTTCACATCCATTTGGTGAATTTTCCAACCTTTTTGCACAGTCATAGAGATAATCAGTCTAATTATTTCAAAACGAGCTACAGATGCAAAAACTTTAGCATAATCAACTCCGTGTTTCTGACTGTATCCTTTAGCTACCAGTCTTGCCTTGTAGCGTTCAATTTCACCATTTGCATTCCGCTTTTCTTTAAATATCCACTTGACTCCAATTGGCTTTTGATTGTCAGGAAGTGTGGCTAAATCCCAAGTTTCATTTTTTTCAACGGCCTCAATTTCCTCATCCATGGCTTTCTTCCATTTCTCATCTCGAATGGCATCATCAATACCTACAATCGCATGATCAGTAAATAAACAAAAAAGAGTTAATTTTTCAAGATGATTAGTTAAATCTTCAGTGTTGTCATAGATTTCCCGCAAACTCCTGTATCTTTGTGGCCCTTCACTCGAGGATGAAGGTGTTCCCTGACCATATAATGAAGGTGGACTTGGAGGCTGTGTTGCATGAGATGGAATGTTCGAGACTTCTTCTTCACAATCATCAAATGGGAAGACATTATAATTTTCTTCTTGCTGAATTTGCCAATTCCAAATGCCTTCTTCATCAAAATAAACATCTCTACTAGTAATCACTTTTCCATTAACTGGGTTGTAGAGTTTGTAACCTTTCGATCTTGAATCATAGCCGATAAAGATGTTTTCTCACTCTTGTCATCCAATTTGCTCCTCCGTTCTTTTCGAATATAAGAATAAGCAATACCTCCAAATACCTTCAAATGTTATACACTTGGCCTAAACCTACTCCAAGGTTATTCTGCAAACTCTTTCTTGGACAATGATTCAACAAATACACAGCACATTGAACTGCTTCGGCCTAAAATTTTTTTGGCATTTGTTTAGTTTTCAACATGCTTCGAGCCATTTCCATAACAGTTCTATTATTCCTCTATGCAATGCCATTTTGTTGAGGTGAAATAGGAACCGTCAACGAGTGATGAATACTATGATCTTCACAAAACTTCTTGAATAAATTCAATGTATACTCTCCTTCTCGATGCAAGCGTAAGGATTTGATTTTGTAGCCACTTTGATTTTCAACCATTGCCTTGAAATTCTTGAAAGCCTCCAGTGCATCAAATTTTTCTCTAAGAAAATAAGACCATGTTTTCCGAGAAAAATCATCGATAAATAACATGAAATAATTACTTTTACCAAATGATGCCGGTTTAATTGGTCCACAAAGATCCGTATGCACCAATTCAAGCGGCTTTGTTGCTCGAAAACTTGTTTTTTTTTTTTGGAAAAACTTTCTAAGATTGCTTTCCGTAAAGACATCCTTCACAAAGTTAATTTGGACGATGAATATGCGGTAGCCCCTTCACCATGTTACTTCTTCTCAAGAGATTCAAACTATCAAAATTTAGATGTCCGAGTCTCAAATGCCATAGCCATGCGGAATGATTAATACTTGCCTTCGAGCTTTTAGCTTCTCCATTTTTAATATTCAACAAGAACATTCTATTCTTCGTCATCGGCACCCTTGCAATCAAATTATGATCTCGATCACAGATTGTCATGTGATTATCACTCATTCGGATGTCATATTCTTTCTTCAAAAGTTGGCCCAAACTCAAGATGTTTGATTTTATAGATGGCACGTAATAGATATTAGAAATAAATTGGTGCTCTCTATTCTTCATTTGAATAAGTATTTTACCTTTTCCTTTGACTTAGACCTTTGATTCATCTCCAAAAGTCACTTGGCCATCGTGTTCTTCAAGTTCCACAAAAATAGATCTATCTCCGCACATATGATTGCTTGCATCGGTGTCTAAATACCACGAAATGGTACCTCCTCTTTGTGTTTTATATGCCAAAAGCAATGTTTCTTTGCCTTTGTTTTCATGTTCGACATAATTGGACGTCTCGTCCTCATTCATACTCCAGCACTCCCATGCATAATGGCCAAACTTGTGACAATTGTAACACTCAATTTGCGACTTGTCAAATCTCCTACTATCATTTCTTCTTCTTTCTCTTTGTGAAGTTTGTCCTCCTTTTCCTCTTGTATTATTTGATTGATGGAAACTCACATCGTCGTTGGCTACATATTGGAAATTTCTATCACCTCGTCCACGACCTCTTCCACGTCCTCTACCCCTTTGTCTTCTAATATTCCTTTCTTCATTCTCCTTCAAGGAAGCATTTGTTTTCAAGACTTGTTCTACTGGCTCTTGCTTTTTCTTTAACAACTTCTTCTCATGAGCTTGCAATATGCCGACAATTTCGTTGATAGTCATTGCATCCAAATCTTTTGATTCTTCAATAGTGACCACAATAAAATTGAACTTTTCACGTAATGACCGAAGAACTTTCTCGATCACTTGAAGATCACTCATTTCTTCGCCATATCTTTTCATCTCATTGACTACTACCAACACTCGTGAAGACTAATCCGAAATTGATTTAGATTCTTTCATCAACAAGGCCTCGTATTCTCGTCTCAAAGATTAGAGCTGAACCTTCTTAACTTTGTCAACTCCTTTATATGTGGTTTCAAGAATTTCCCATGCTTCATTTGCAGTTGAAGCATTTGAAACTCTTTGAAAAATCGTATCATCAAGTGCTTGATGAATCATGCAAAGAGCCTTTTGATATTTCTTCTTAGTCGCTTGTGCAAGTCTCTTTGGGCTTGAGACTTGCCTTCTTCTACTTGAAGTTCGAAACCATTTTCTACCAAATCCCACAAATCTTGACTTCCAAGATAAGCTTTCATACGAATACACTACGAACTATAATTATCTTTGGTGAGTCGAGGAACGGGAAGAGAATTGTTGTTTGCCATTTTCTTTTTTACACTCCTATAACCTTGCTCTGATACCACTTTTGTTGGAAAACCAACTAGATAAAATGAACAAACAATAAAAAACTTTATTTACGGGAGGAGGAAAGCTTAAAAAGAAACTCAACTTTATATTTCTTGAAATTAACTTGATATAAAATGCATATAAAAACAATTTTTTATAGGCTTTAGGAACATATCCAATTTATGACAACCTAAATGCATCACAATTAAATAAGAACATAACTTCAAACATAACTTAAGTAATCTATTAATGTAACGATAAATAAAGTTTAAGTTTCTAACAACAAGCTCCTTTTTTTTAATTAATGTTTTTCCCCGTCTTTGTTACCATTTCTTGTCTTGTATGCATGCCACATCCATTATCAGGTTAACAAGTTAAAAGAAACAAGAACTTGTGTAGTAATGTGGCCATCAAGCAAGTGATCCAATTTTCACGTTGGTCAAATTATATTAATTAACGGCATTTATTGCACAAGTACATAGTGCGCGAAGCTATCAACAAAGTTGTATTTTGGGAAGTTAGATTTGATAGAATCCACAAAAAGATAAATATCTTACATGTTTCCATCCCCCCCGCCCCCCCAAAGTTCGCGCGGTACTAAGATTAATTAAATATTTGACAATGCAGAGATTTGAGTCCTCAGCTTGGTTCAACATTTAGATCACAGTTTCCTTGAGGAAAAAAAGAGATGCTAATGTGCATATGGTCTTCTCTCATTGCTAAGCAAAATGCCTAAAAAACTTGCCAATTTTCGAATAAATGTTGGACCCACGATGACCTACAAAATATATCTCATTTAAAGATTATAATCCTCCAAAAGGAATCATATACAAAGGGAGGTTTTCTCTTCTACGGCCCCAAAAAAGATCAAATTATTGTCCGTCATGTGTGTCTCTCTTCACCCTCTCTTTCATTCCTCTTCTCCATAATCATCTTCTCCTCCTCTTCTCGTCCTCCTGAATTGTCCCCCTCCATTCTTACCGTCAACACTCACTGGGGGCAAAAAAAAAGAGGTGGATTATACTTTACCTAAGTGTTTTGTTCACTTCTTATATATACTTTTAACTATATATCTTAATAGTGGCTTATTTTTTTCCCCAAAAAAAGGATTACTTTACCAGTGGCAAAACAACAAAAGTCCCATGAATTTTTCCTTTGGGGTTTTAAAATGTCATGTCTTGTATTTATTTATTTTGCTGTATCATGAATATACGTTGGTGGACGTTTTAACTGGTACTTGTCGATCCGGTCAAGATTGGTGACCTATCTGCAATTCAGCAGATGACTAATGATCACACCAGCTGTTGTCTTTCTGAATTTGCTTAAGTAATCGGATTACAATCTGGCTTTGATCGTTATGCACTAGTACCGAGATTGAGTCCTGGACAAGCAAACTCTAGTTTTAACAACCAAAATAATAACATATATATCAGCAAATGTCCCGAACCAAAATATCTTAATGCTATGAGAGCCTGTAAAATTATAGGTGGGATTCATTAGCCAACCTCTTTTGTTACTTTGTTAAAAGTTGGATACATCTAAGGTTCAGGATTTTCACAACGGAACAATGATTCTGAATCAGGATATAGAAATCTCCAATAATATCTGAGCTACAAGTGAAACTGTTTCCTCATTGTAGAGAAAATCGAGTAAATCCGAAAATATTTTGCATCCCTAAGAAGCATAGAGTTTCTAAAATATCCTTGAAGAAAGAAAGCAAGCATATAAAATAAGAAAATATAACTTTATGGTTTAGTAGTAAATAATTGATTCCCATTGCTGTTTTCTGACATTAACTAGCTAGGAACTGGCGCTGCTTACTATTTTGTTAATCTGATTAAGATTTTGATTAGACTCTAAGACTCTTTTAAGATTAGGATCATTTTGAGCATTGAAATTGCATTATGATGATTTAAAAAATATATATATTATCGCTGCACATTCTCAATTGGATTAATTCTGTTTAAATTATGGACTTTTAATGTATAATCTGTATTATATTATAATCATTTAGGACCATATTCAAGTCCACATTCTGCTTCAATTTCTGATCTTGCATATTGAAGTTGCATTCATAAATTGATAAAAATTATTTTTTCATTGGTTCGACATCTGAGTGATGATTTTAAGATCAGAATCCATTTTTGAGTTAGCTTCTATCATCACAAGCTCACGATAACTCTATGTGCCAGTTAGTATCACATAATTGTAACTTCAAATTTGTTAATTGCATTTTGCTAATCAAAAGGGAAAAGATAAAAGGAATATTTCTCTATTAATTTCCACTGCACGGTTGACATCTCTTATTACTTTAAATCTGAGTTTTCATGTTTTGCTGCTCATAAGTAGTTTGAAGTTGAAAGGCTAGAAATTTTAATTTAGCAATTATCATTCTGTAATTCTTTGCATAAAGCTGTTATATAGAAATATTTTAATAAAGCTGTTAAAATATTTTAACTTTGATAATTAATAAAACATGTATCTCGAGCTTAGATTTTCGAGTCGAGATACTTCTCTATTAAAAGAAAATTTTAACTATAGTACTGCAGAATTTTTAGTCACAATATAGAATTCATTCTAAAGGTATTGTCATCCTGAGATGAGTTTAATCTCTCTGTAGCCTTTAGAGGAAATTTGGGTAAAATGAGATTTTTTAAATGTAAATGTTCATGATTTGAAGGTTAATCCAAGGAGGAAATGTAGCATAGATCGGAAGAGCGTCGTGTAGTTAATTAGCTTCAGTATATAGCAAAAATGGGAACAATTGGGTTGCTTCAGAACTAGTTGAAATGATATGGAGCTTCAGAACAATTTTGTCTTGCTTATCTCCCGACTAAATTTTGGTTAGAATAACTTTGTGCATTTATTATTGGTTTGAATACATTCGTGTGATTAGATTTTGCAAACAAATATATTAGTTTATCTGGAGAGGAGCCTATGGCTTAAATGTTGCGTAGCATTCTTGGTATGAGTACATAATATCAAACTCATAACTGGATTTTATAGATTACTAGAAACATGACTTATACCAACTCCATACAAATCTCTTTTCTTTTTGGATTTGGAACAAAACAGAGACTACAAGCATTATTAGTTGGTTATAGGCATGAGGAATATGTGAATGGAACTTGATGTTTTATTTTGGCGTAGATTTTCATAGGTGCTTATTAGGGTTGGATTTATCCTTCATTTTAAATATTTTTTCCTGATTGATCTAATTTAACAAGCATGAGAATTTGATTAAGTTTACCTTGAAGATTCAAAAGCACTAAAACTGGTAATCGGTGACTTGACAATTCGCTTAGAAGTTTAGGAAGTGTGAGGGTAATATTTACTTTTGACACAAGAAATTAAAATACTCTTAATTTGTATATGATATATTGTTATGATCCTAAAAATATAAAGCACAAGACACTATTATATCTTGGAGGAAATGTTGGAATATCAAAAATCATAAAATATTAGTACCGGAAAACATGCCTAAAAATGACACAATTAATCATCGAGGGGGATGAGTGAGGCCGTAAGGGAGTAAGCTCCAACAGTAACCCAACCTTTGCAGTGGAAGATCCCATGAAAAAGGTTCAACGTGGTGAGAACAACCTGTAATGCGTGACTCATAACACTATAATATTTGTGCCCATCTCTATAGTGATAGTGCTAATAAATGTAACGTGTGGAAGGGTTCAACTTTGAATGAGTTACGATGCGAGAAATGTCTCTGGGTGCGGATCACACGTGCCACTAGAGGACTCACCTATGTAAGAGTTGTCATGATGGCGTAGCTATGAGATTGGGCTATTATCTAGAGATTGTTATTGGAATCAAGATAAGAGCGCATGGATATTATAATAGCCTCTATTACTGTGTGTGGGACAATTGAAGTTTGGTCAAGAGACCTAATTCATGGCTTTAGTCTATTATGGTTCTCTCAAATGGAAGTTGTCATCACTAAGCAAGGTTTCAAGTCGCAGGACACCAATGCGTATTGCACAGTATAATATTTTCATTATATATATTATTTTTATTTTGAATGTTTTAAAGTTTGTGGGGGACTGTTGTAGCCTATGTTTTATTTTGAAGCTTTAAAGCATTCTTTGGTTTTAATTTCATGCTTTATTTGTTTTTATTTTTTCAGTTTCAAGCTTTATCATGTTGTAGCCCCATTATGCATAAATTAATTCTACCTTTATGTTATTTATGTGGGGTTATAACTTAGCCACTATAAAAGGGAGTTTATTCTCATTTGAAAGTGGCACACAAAAAATTAGAAAAGATCCCTCATATATCCTATATCTACTTTATGCTATTTTGGCAATACGATAGAGGCTCGTTTTTCACTTCCTGTGATCGTGCTCATGGACAAAGTTTTGGCTGAGAGCCAGTGGTTTTATCTTGGAGCCTTGTTACGTCGATAGTACCCACATAAGGAGAGGTCAACACGACTTTAGGACAGCGTCCTTGGCACGACTCTCTTAGGCTAGCCACTTCTAACTTTTCTTCTACTTTTCTAGTGCTTAATTTATTGAGATACATTATTTTATTTAATTAAATTTTATGTTATACAATTATCAGACAAATCACGAATTTTCCCAGCACCCTACAGGGCCGGACCTGAGGATAGGCCTAGCAAGTGGCTGCTTAGGGCCCAAAAATTCAGGAGGCCCATTTTGCAAGTTTCTTTTCCCTTCAATTTATAGTCCAACATAAGATCCATCAAGTTGGGCCCAACTAATTAATAGAAGCTGATGGCTCAAATAAAACTGACGTCTCTAAAATTCGAACCCAAAAAAAAAAAAGAAAATTAAAAGCATAGATGTTTCTGATAATCTTATGAACGAACGTCAACACCACCAGCGATGGTCATCACAGTTTAGACGAGAATCAGGGGCAGCAAACTGCAAACGTCATTAACGATAGTCGCCGGAGCCGTACAAACCCGGCCAATATCTAGAAGTTGAACTCACAAATTTCAATTTGCCAGGTTAGGGTTTTCCTAAATTAATTACAAGTTGATTACTTGATTATTAAGACCCTGATTTTCTTTAGTTTTTCTCTTTTAATTTGATTATTAAAGCCTAAACTGTCAACGCTTTTATCTTTGAGAAGTGCTCTAGATATACGCGGCTCTTATCACGGTCAAAAAGGCTAGATCTTCTACGAGAAAATTTCAAGTTGGGAATTTTATACATGAATTACAATGGCTATGAAATTTGTCTGATATTTTGTTTGTCAATTGTAATGCAACTATCTTTGTGGTATCTGTAGAGCCCAAGATTAGTTGCCTGAATCAAAGATGGGCAGTGAAGTTTATTGACTTACTAGATTTCTACCCCGCGTTGCAAGGGTAGAGTTCTAAAGGAATTTTATATATAAAATATAACAAAATTGTGTTTGTCAAGCTTAACGTTATAAAAAAATAAAAAACACATCTTGCATGGAATTAATGTGTATCATACGTTTGCAACTAGCATGCAATTAATTCTATATTTTGATGACATAATTTTAAATTCTTGTTATTACTCCATCGCTATTTCGTTGAACCAATAATTTTTTTATTAATTCATATTTTTTATTTCCTTTAAAGATAATAAAACCGGATAGTATAATTCTATATTAGTTTCACATCTGTACATTTACTGACGTACTATATTTCACATCCGTGCGTTTCACAGACATATTATAGTGATAAAGTAATATACAATAGAGTAGGAGAATATAAAATCATGAAATTATACATTCAAACAAAGTAGAATTGAAATCCATTAGGAAAATATGAGATATATCTAACCAAAATGTAATATGTAGCTAGAGTTTCAAAATAAAAATATTAAATTAAATAATTAAAAAAAAGTATAATAATAAGGAAAAATATAATAATAATATTGAAATCTAGATTGATATATTATCTATTTTCATATAATTCAAATCTATTAGGCAAATATGAGATATATCTAACTAAAATATAATATGTAAATAGAGTCTCAAAATAAAAATATTAAATTAAATGATTAAAGGAAAAGTATAATAATTGAACCAATAATTTTTTTATTAATTCTTATTTTTTATTTCCTTTAAAGGCAATAAAACTCGATAGCATAATTTATATTAGCTTCACACTCGTGCACTTCACGGACATACTATATTTCACACACATGCGTTTCACGGACCTACTATGCTTTATACCCATGCGTTTCACGGACATATTATGCAGATAAAATAAAATACAATTGAGTATGAGAATATAAAATGATAAAATTATACAATCGAACAAAGTAAAATCCAAACCTATTAGGTGAATGTGAGATATATCTAACCAAAATATAATATATAGATAAAGTCTCAAAATAAAAATATTAAATTAAAAGATTAAAAGGAAAAATATAACAATAAGGAAAAGTATAATAATTAAACCAATAATTTTTTTATTAATTCTTATTTTTTATTTCCTTTAAAGGTAATAAGACCCGATAGCATAATCTATATTCGTTTCACACCTCTACATTTACAGACTACTATACTTCACACCCGTACGTTTCATATACATATTAGGCTGAGAAAGTAAAATACAATATAGTAAGAGAACATAAATCATGAAATTATACAATCAGACAGAGTAAAATTAAAATCCATCAAGCAAATATGAGATATATCTAACCAAAATATAATATGTTAATAAAAGTCTAAAATAAAAATATTAAATTAAGTAGTTAAATGGAAAAGTATAACTATAAGGAAAAGTATAATCTATGTATAATAAGAATAAGGTCTAATAGAATTTTTTCCCCTCCTCTTCTCCTTATCTCATTGATAATGTCACTTTACTATTTTGAATCTATGTCATATCATTTTTATGATTTTGTAATCCAATTTTTTTTGGAAATTTTTATTGTATTCAGATACTGGCGTCTCTCTTCTAAACTGCTAAACTGGAGGCTCTTTCCACGAATCTTCCTTCTCAGCCCTTCAAGAATAATTGTGAATCCATGCATATCTAAATTATACTCTGTAATTAATCTAAGTGCCCAAATTTTATAGGGACAATTTTTAAAATGGCAAAAAATTAAAATCAAAACTCAAAAATGTCACTTTTTGAAAACTAGTCCAAAAATGTCATTTTAGTGTAAAATTACATGAAAGCCCTTCAGCAATAATTGGGCTAAATTAAGGCTTGTTTGAAGCTCTTTAAATTTTTAATTTATAAAGTAAATTTATAAATAGTTGAAATGAGTGGTGGAGATTTAATTGAAATTTGAAATGTATGGTGATTGTTGAGTAGTTATCAAATCAACAGTCAAATCATGATAAGTAAATTTATAAAAAGAAAATTTAAAGATGATCAAACAAGTCCTTAGAGCATGTACTTAGCCAAAAGAAATTTTCAATCCACGATAGGTAATAACCGACAGTTCTCAACAGTTTATCTGTGTTTCTCTACAGATAGTCGTTGGAATTCTATACAGTTCGATTAAAAAAATGTCTATATAATTTATCTGTATATCCTGGCATTTCATCGCGATAATTCTCGACAGTTATCTGCATATCTATATAGTCAAACCTTAGATCTCAAGTGTTAAATCTCGACAGTTAGATTCTGTAAATCTAGACAGTTTCATTCCTTAACAGTTGAGACACCGCCGTCTGCGCGTGTAGGCTACACGTCGGCGAATTTCGGTCGCTGATTAGTGCGGCTGGCCTCGTCTTGGTATTCTGAGCAACTTTCCCTTCTACAATGACTTCGAATTCATGCTCGATCATTACAAATCTGACGATAAACCTGTGATGTAAGTCTTGATTTGAAGTTTCTTCAATGATAAAGTTCTGCGTTCATGGGAAATTTTTACAATTTTTTCAATGATCAATTGCTTGCATATTTTTAAAACGTAGACATTTTTGAATTTGACATATTATAAGTGATAATTTTTTGCAATTTCCTCTTATTTAAAAAAAATTACTAAATCAATGCTTTGGGGGCAGATTTGTCCCAAAAATAGGAAAAGTGACATATTTGCACATATTTTAAAAGTGATCTAGTTTTGCTTATGACATTTTTAAAAAAGACATTTTTTGCAATTTCCTCAATTTTATATTACTTACTCATATTCAATAAGTAAGTAATATTAAATTACTAGAAAAGAATTATATATTCCGTGCCTAAATGTTGTGGTGAAAACTGCGGTATCGTGTTGCGGTGCAACTATTTATGTCCCTTAGTCAATATCTGAATTTGTCGTCAAATATTCTCTAATTCAGGTTTTATCTCCAAATTTCTTCAACTTCGTGAATTAGCTGAAGTATTCCTATTTTTGTTTCCTTCAATTCCATGAATTAGATGGAGGCTTTTAGCATCAGTAATTGTTACATTAGTTGAAAATCATTAAGGGAAACACATTCATAAAAACAATGAATGGATATGGATGGAATGGATTAAACAAATACCTTCAGATAAATCTTGGAGTGACTAAGTAGTTTTAAGACTCAAATTTGAAACTATTAATCTACTTTTATAGACGAATGTACTAATATTCTACAAAAACAGGGTGAAATTACAATTTCACTTCATATTGTGCAGTAAAAGAAAATATATATATATATATATAATAATATAATTTTACTCACTATCTGTAAACATTTTGTATAATCATCTATACATGTGGCATTACTCAATTTGAAAAGGAAAGCAAATACAGGGATATGATATAATCATATATATTATATAAGACGATATGTTGATGAATAAATAAATGTGAGAGAAATCTATTTGGATTAATCGCTCATCTGAAGTAATGTTAGTACTATCTTTTTGTTCTTATTTCATTTTTACATGCTGGTATCTTAAATTTTATTAGAATTTGATCTATTACTTATCTTCAAAAATTTTGAGGCATGGGTTTGTTGTGATAATTCGATGGGTTCATTGAATTTCGAGATGCATTGTATTTTTGTTGTCTGTTTATCTATTCAGTAGAATCATGTAATGCAATTGCAACAAACATGATCACTTAATGGCTAGATGACTGTTGGATGGCGGGGTAGTCGTGAGCTTGTATATCTTCATCTCAAATACAGGCTCTACTCATATAGTTCACAATTTATGATATATATTAGTTTTTATTCTTTCAGTCTCACAAAGATATTCCTCTTTTATTTTTCACATAAATTAAGAAAATATCATTTAATATTATTGGAAAATATACAATTTAACATTATATTTCCTAATATACCTTTTGATTAATTTAATATTTCACTTTAGTTGTTCTTTATTGTAGATTACTACGCACCATACATGAGGATATATTAGAAAACTAAAATATTCACTTACGAAAGGAGAATATAATTTGAGACGGATAAAAAAAAGAGGAATATCTTTTTGGAACAGAGGGAATATTATTTTGTAACTAAATTGGATTAATGCTTTGTGTATTTCTAAGTATGTTAATGTCTTATTATTTAAGTGTTATTTTGATACTGTTGGAATTTTTTATAACTGTTGTTTTTCCGTGCAACGTACGCGTGAGATATCTAGTAATAGAATAATGACGTCACGAAGTTGGTTTTTTAAAGAAGATAAACAATGAGCGGGAAAATTATTCTAATTGTGCCTGACAATCAAATTGAGCCAGACAAACTCTGCTTATATATCTATATATATATATATATACATATAGATTGTAGAAAGGTAGATCAATACCATAAGAAAAACAGTGAGTTGGAAAATGTTTTGTGCATATCGCCTAGGTTAATTCTTTCATGATGGTACAGTAGTGAGAAATTTAATGGTGCAGAGAAGACAGTAAACATGGGGGAGAGGAAAGGAAAGGGGAGGAGGCAATTTGATGTGAAGAGGAAAAGTAAGTCTCTGAAGTGTTCGACAAAATGCCATTATTTATCGCCTTCTTCCCAAGTAGAGTCAAGTTAGTTTGATCAAAAACTGCAAGACATGTTGTATTTAGATGGGGGTACCAAATCTTGCCTATTAGATTTTGCTAGAAAATTAGTATATTTTGAATTAGTTCTTCTTAGAGGTTTTGCTATTAAGTAGATATACTTTACATTAGTTTTATTAAAATTGCTTTATTAGATTCTAAAAGCAGTGCTCTATTTGGTTTTGTAGATATCAAACATTGTATTTTGCTTGGGATTTTTAGAAAGCTTTCATTGGATTTGGATGCTACTGCTCTAATGGTTGATTTATCAGGTACTTATTTATTTGTTTTATAGCAAATAGATATAGAATACTATAGAAAGAATGTTCTATTTCAGTGACTTTTTTATTTTTAAAATGTTATTACCTTGCTGGCATATTCATTTCCAATATTTTTTTTTGTCTTCGCTGAATATTAGTTTTACTTAATGCATTGTCGTTGCCTTGCCGGCATATCATTATTTTTTTGGATATTTGTGAATTCTTTTCTAACTTTATTTTTGTTCAACAATATGAATAATTGGTCTGTTTGGATATTATTGAATGATAGCTGTTACTTTTAGTTTTTCGGTTTTATTTTAGCTAAATATTTGAGATAAGTTGGTAAGCGATTGGGGCCTATTTTTTCAAATTTGCTTAGAGCCCCGTTGAGCACAGGTCCAACCCTGCAGCTCTGTAAAACTTTTTGCTACTGACCAAGAGGATATATGCATGAAGAAGTAAAGACAAATGGAACAAACATAATAAATCAATTTGAAGAACGAAATAGAAAATCTAGCACATTAGGAACTAGCAAGGAACCAACTAACGTTAGGAAAACAGAACAACCAAGATTTTTAGTATCACCCATGTTTTGAATCTGTACCAAATATATGATTCAGTTTACTTTTCACAAAGATTAAGAAATATTTTGAAAAGACACATTTTTGTAATCCGTATTCCTAATTTATCCATATTTAATAAGTAAATTTCAAAATTGATAGTTATAACTAAATATTAAATTGGGGTATATTAGTAAATTAATATAAATTAGGCTTTTTAAACGGGAAATTATTCCCACCACAATAATTTATTTTCACACTAAAATTTTATACCCACCACAAATAATTTACACTTTCAGTTATCACACCACAATAAATTTACGTTTGTAACCTACGTTTTAGAAGTAGAAAATTTTTACGTAGTTTTCTCTCCTCCCACCACAATTCTTTTTCCATATTCGATTTAGAGAGAGAGAGAGAGAGAGAGAGAGAGAGAGGTATACCAATGTCTTCTGACTACTGAATTTCATCTCCATTTTCTATTTCTCAATTAAATTATTAACTCTTTTTGGGTCTTTTGGTTTATCAGATTACGGGACCAGCTCAATCAAAATCCTTTCAAACTTAATTTTTTTGAATATTACAATGGGCAAACATTGAGATGGAATTGGTTCGTGTTCGGGTGTTAGGTGAATATATGGCAACATAAATTTATCGCTCACAATTGGTTTTTGTATATAATAAGTTAATAACTACAATTACGAAATTACGAAAAGCAAAAGATAAAGTTGAAAAAAATGAGGGAAAATGTAAAAATAGAACTCAAGCACTAATTCTTAGGGTTACACAGTTTCTTGAACATAAATTTTTGTCTCCAATATTGGCTTCATTACTAGCACGGAAAAAATTCACGTACTCTTAGAATGCCAGATATCTTCTAAACAACAACAAAAGTTTTCCTAGGCAGCACTAGCACTTGCCTAAAGCTAGGTATAATACAACCTCTG
This sequence comes from Nyctanthes arbor-tristis, assembly GCA_963692815.1. NCBI lineage: Eukaryota > Viridiplantae > Streptophyta > Magnoliopsida > Lamiales > Oleaceae > Nyctanthes > Nyctanthes arbor-tristis. Next base: position 20,036 of record CAVNYN010273041.1, on the reverse strand, counting down.
ACTAAAGCTTAAACTGACTCTGAATTCCCCATTATATTGTTGAGAATAAATGGTAAAAAAAAAATCTATAGCATTTAGTTTTAACTAATTTTCTTTTTTCCAATATCCTCGATTGTTTACACTTTGTGTCATATTATTTGGTTTCCATACTTCACATTAATTTAAGACATTAGCATTAGAAAAGCTCTAAACTGTCTCTGGTGTGTAATCTGTACGTAACAAGCGTGACAAAAACAACTTGAAGTTACCATGCAGAAATTCCACTTCACGTTTTGATTATGCAATTATTTTTAAGCTAAGTAAAGAAAGTGCATGGTTAGCCGTGAGCACAACCAACTCGTTATGAGGATTATGTTGATATTGCCCAGAAAAGAAGTGAGATGCTACGTCTTACATAAAATGATTGCTGTTGAGAATGTGTCTCTTTTAAATCCATGATACCTTGTGATTGGTTTTTTTGGGTGTATGAGCATATTATGCTAGCTAAGAGGGATTGTAGACCATTAATGAAATCTAATGGTTTGTATTTTACGTGTGGTCTTACTCGTTCACTTTGGCATGTGAATTGATATCCTCTAACACCACCGTTGGGCCTATTAGACAAGGGCTTGCTTTCCCTTGTCATTTTTAATTTCTTGGCTGTGAAAAGACGCATCGAAATAGAGGTGATAGAGGAGTTATATGATCTGGTGAAATGCTAACTATTTCCAGTAAGCTTTTCGTTTCCATTCATGAAGGAGACGGTCCAATGATTCCAACATATTTTTTGTCGTCTTAAATCTAAGCCCAACACACATATCAATTTGGAGTGCACTTGGAGCAAGCTTTCAGTCGATTTCTACACTTCGAGATTAAAGTTCTGCGTTGCGTCTATAACTTGTAAAATCTTGTGTGTGCAACTAATTGTAATCCAACAATTGCTCGAAGAATTGTCGATATCTAGTTGGAGTGTAAATTACTCTTCCGATCTAATGAAGATCAACACAGTATAATATTCCATGAGAGATACACGTCAAAATAATATATATGATACTTTGTTTGACAATTTTTCTGACCCAATTAATCTAGATAAGATAAGCAAGTCAACAAGATTAAATATGATTTTATAAAAAATATTTTAACTATAATGTAGGAGATGTACGATTTAAGAATATAATTCCTTATATAACCTTTGGATAATTGAATATTTCACTATAGATATTTGATATTGTTTTTTTTTTTTTTTACTATGCATAATAAATGGAGGGTAATTTAGAAAACTAAAAATTTAAATAATGAAAAATTATCTTTTTGTAATAATCATTGATTAAAATTATCGATGTTTGATTTAAGTCAAAGAAACATCAAATCCATCTTTGATTTTATCTAAAGAAATAACGATAAAAATCACTTATTTAAATTATGAATATTTGGTTTGAGTTATGTTGGGCGATAACATAATCTATTAACAATATATAGACAAAAAAGGGAATACTAGTTATCCTGATCTTGTAAACAATTAAAGGCAAATAATAATAATAATAATAATAATAATAATAACGGATGGAAGGAGAATGGTAATTGCAATAAAAGGTCAACAAATATTTATAAAATATAGTATCAAAGTATTCATCATTTTTTTCTTTACCTAGGTAGCATATATTGCAAAAGCATATTTTAAAATACAATCAAAGTTTCTATTCTTAATATCCGTGCTTTGTTGTTTATTATAGTTTTTCTATATTTATGACAAAGAGAAAAATAAAATGTAATGTTTGAAATATAAATAAAATGACGAAATTACACTGACATAATTGTACAACTTTATACAGGTCACGCTGGAATCAAAGTTATGCATGGCAAGAGCTTGCATACAGATTTATACAATGTAAATGGTTTCAAATGGGTTGTTCATAATTAATTACAAATGGAATGTCTAATATCTAATGATTTTGCTCCAAAATTCACAAAGTAAACAGTTTATTTCGTAGCAAAGCACAGTGTAAAGTCCTTCATCGAGTTGGTGGGCAGTTAAAGTCCCAATCTGCGATGAAACAAACAAATAATTAAGATTAGTCTAATATATTGCGACAACCAAGCCTCACCTCAATTTAGCAAAAAGACGAAATAAGTAGTAAATCACATACTTATACTTCTTGTTGAAGGAATTATTAAAGGAAAGCAATTTACAAAATATTATATAGAGTGCAATTTATAAAATATTATATAGAGTGCTGAATATATAAATTTGCCGCAGTTGAAACATATGAAGAACAGTAGCTTTAACTTCGCTTGATATATGCAATGTAAATAATGATACAATTCACGAAGGATGAATATGATCAAAGTAAAAGCAAAGAGCCTACAAATATGAGAAAGAGCAAAGAAATATCAGCCTGAACCTTGCAAACCACCATGGACACAATATACGTAACAAAGTTGAAATGTCTAAGGCATACAAAAAATTAATGAAATGCAAATTTTCAATAAGTTAAACATCATGAGGAAGAATACCTTTTAAGTTTATTCCATACATGTCGATGGTGAAATATTACACAGGTGACAGCAAAGGAGCATCAATGAGGATCATTCCCAGTCATATCACTCAGCGAAAAAGTTAGAGAACCTACAACTTTAATACAATAGAAAACCCAAAAGCAAGACTACCAACATCTCAATAAATTCCAAATAAGTTAAGAGAATTCCATCAAATACAATGGCAATCATGCTCTTTGTATCAATAAATAAGATAACAAATCAATAGCGAAGCAACGATACAACCCAATACACTATTCAAAGAGTCATATAGAAACAGTCAATAAAACAAAACTAACCACAAATAGGGGTCTAAATAAGGATAATGAATCCCATGTGCAAATAACAATTAATCAATAGCTAAACACTCAACATGCATAAAAAACATCTAATCTATACAACAAAAACAATTAATCACATTGTAAAGTTTTTATGCTCCCTACGTGCAAAGAAATTAAGCAAAAGATAAAGTGTAAATGTTTTATGCACCCCATGTGCATAAAAATAAAGCAACCAGATGTATGTAATGTAAATTTGTTATGCACCCATGTGCATAAAAAATAGTAGAAAATCAAATGTATTCTATCACCAAGCAGTGTTTTTTAAAACCCAAGAAAAGCCTTGAAAAACCAAGCAACTTCAAGGCTTTTTGATCTTAATTCCTTTCATTTTCTTCTTTGTTGAAGACCATGTTGAGCCAGTTGCACCGAGACTGAACAGGTCATCATCAATGGGCCGCTTTGAAGGGGTCTGGAGATCATCATTGTCAGGGGAGTTGGATGGTTGAATACATAAAAATCATATTTAAGATTGGTTTGGAAAAAGTTGAATGGACACTTGAAATATAGGACGGCAGATGACGTGAAAGATTTCATACCAAATTAGATTCAACTGCAGTCGGTTGATCAAAGAGTAGTTCTAGATCTGAGTTCATCCTAATTGAATTCATTAGAGAGTTAGTGTACAACATTTTAAACTGGAAGACTGCAAAATATTAACGAGGCAGGATGTATACCCAATGAGGAAATTATCTATTTCAAGTGTGTGCTAATCTATCAGCACTCTTGAAACATGGAAAGATGTAGTCACACCTTTTGACTCATCTAAGGATTAGTTGAACAAAAATGTCAAAAAATATCAAGAAAGTATAACAAATCAACTTAACAGAATACAGTTCTATAAATCAAGATAACATACTCCAACGCTTGTTTATGCGGCACAGCTGGAAGACAACAATGATAGGATCTTCCCTCGGAATAGATAAGTAATTCGTGAACTTGTCCACATACCCATCCCACAATGTACAGTGAAGCCTCCTATTCCTTCACATATGATAAAAACAGTCCAATATAATTAGACAGTTGAAAATGTACGTATTTATTTGGAAATTCCTGTTAGACATTCTTACTCAAGATCATGAATATGAAAACTAATCCACTTTGAGGGCCCCTCCGTAAAAGCTAGCTTCTATACACCCTCTCGAGGATTAAATGCCCCAATGATGTTTGAAATAGCAAGAAGTAATTTATTTAGCTTTAGAATTGTGTTGGAATAGAATAAGTAAAAAGTCAATCTTCAGGGTGAAATTACCAATAAGGTCAGGTCCGGCCACATCTGGGGAATTAAGAACATCACGAAACGGGCAGAACTTATATATGCTAAGTGGGAAGCAAGGGTGCCTGTCATTAGACTGTCACTTGATCTTTCTCAGCTCAGTAAAGAAAAATCTAAACAGGTGCAAGGTCAGCTTCTATGGCCAACATTGTCCTTCACATTGAAATGCATCATTGTGTAAAGGCCATGTTTTTCCAGTTGGTCGTCAAACTCTGGAATGTATTGCTATATGATTGTTGCCTGAATTCTGGATCCATGTGCATTTAAAACATGAAATACAGAGTGTAAGGCTATAAAAAAGACGCATGCAAATCAGACCGTCATGAAATTAAAATGCAAGATCAATTAACAAAATTATAATTCATCCATACAAATCACATGAATTGTTAAATACAGTAGGCTAGAAAGTAACATGAGTCAAATTAGGAAAGCCACAGATATCACATAGTTTGATAATCACATAAAGCTTAATATTGTATATAGCAATTTGATAACCACATGGATTGTTAGGTAGTAATCACAGTCACATAGATAACTTCTCATTCAAATAATCTGAAAACAATAGGGTAAAAAATTATAAATACTAATTTCAGATTCAAGGAACATGAATATATTAGTGGCACTCACCCACACAATTCCTATAGATAGAGTAGCAGGTTAAGATTAGGGGGAAAACACATGATAAATTGAGAAAAATAAAATTAATGAAAATAAACTAATTAGAAGAGAAGACAGAATAATCAAAATTTTCCTAAATATGATGATTCATTTATGAAGAAATAGATTGATATTGATAGTAATCACAGTTGCATAAATCACATAGACAACCTTTCAGTAAAATAGTCTGAAAAATCTATATCACTGTCACGCACCCATACAATTCCCACAGATAGAGTAGCAGGCTAACATTAGGGGAAAAACTCTTGATAAATTGGCAAACTAAGAACAATGCAAGAATCAATAGAATTAAATCAGTTCAATAAAGTCATGCAATTAAATTCATAGGAATTTGTATAAATCAAATAGGCACAGACCCAAGCATGTTGATGAATATACTTGCACTCATAAAAGGTTCATAGTTAGAAATGTCAACAAATCTAAAAAAATAACTTGTTTAAATAAATAAAGCCATAGTTTGAATAGGCGGAAACAGGCCTCAAGGCGGTTTTGTCTTCGGAGGCGAGACGTAAGCTTCAATGCGCTTTGAGGCGTAAGCCTCGATAAGAAATGGAAAAAAAGGGAAATTTTTTAATAAAGTTATAAAAAAAACTATTTCTTTCACCTATTGCAAAGAACAAACTAAATTAGATAATATGCAAGCCACCACAATCTATACTATAATGAATGAAGTGAACATGCAAGACAAATAGTATCTCTAAGTAAAAAATTGAACGTGCGATAGTGAATATAATAATGTAATACTATTTTAATTATATCTCTATAGACAAAAGTTGTTCAACCATCTTTACACTTTAACACAAAAGAAATAATGATCTAAGAAGTCAACAAAAGTGGGCGGTGGTGGACTGGTCGGTGGGATGGACTTCTGACGCGTCACATGCATGCATTAAAATTGTAACCAATTGCTTGTCAGAATATATTATATTATATAATAAAATATATATTACCAATCAATCCAAGGTAAGCGAAGCAACTGTGCAGTATATATTATATTATATATATATATATATATATATATCACTAACAGATAAACAAATGCAAAGAAGAAAGAACACAGTGAAGCAATCTCTGAGAATGAACAGAACACAAAAGCCGACGATGTAGGTGGGCCGAGAACCAGAAATAGAAGATGGAACCTGTCGATCCCTCTTTTTTGTAAATCGCAACAGCGGATGCCGACACGCGACGGCAGGGTAGAGCTGCTACTGGCTTGCTGCTTTGGTGAAGTAGATGTAAATGTCCGACTGCCCAAAACGCGAGATCCTCTTTCGATTTCGAGGCTTAAGCCTTACCCGTCTAGAGGCGTTGCTCCAAAGGCAAGCACCTCTGGACAATAGGCGACCGCCTCGTCCCAGAACGTTCTAAAACAGGCGCCTCGAGTCATCAACAGTACACCTCAGGCGGAGGGCGCGCCTCCGCCTCGCCTTTTCAAACTACGAATAAAGCTGATGAAAATCAATTAGTTGGAAAAGAAGAGGGGTATGTAATCCAAAAGCTCGAAAAGATGGTCACTCGTTCAATGAGAACTGCACAATTGAACCCTATAACACAAGAGAACAGCCATCAAAATCTAACCTGGCAGATCTAGAGTATCTTGGATCAATTTCCAAACAGTACATGGAAAGCATGCAAAAGAATCAAAATCCAAAAACCATGTAAAGCATGGGCAGTTAAACCCCATGCACCGATTGATAAGTACATTAATTGGTGGAAAACAACATGCGTCATATTAAAGAAACTACATAAATCAAACAAGTACAGAAGTAAGAATCGTGATGAATGTAGATGGAAAAAAATAGTAAAAGGATAGGAATTGAAATGAAGTAGGAATAAAGATGTGAACTTAAATTATTATGCTTATTCATAAAATGTTCACAGTACATGAAAAATGTTTCGAAATCTGGGGATTAATTTGTCAAACCAATAAGCCTACTTTACATTTTAGTCAGGAAATCTGTTGCATAAAATTGGAAACTAATTTACCTATATAACAAAAAGAGTTTTACAATCAGAAAAGCATTATAATCAAATGGCAAAAACTATAATTAAAAACAAAGTCCAAAAACCATGTAACAGATATATCAAAAAAGTGTAACATCATGATGCTTTAATATAAATGGTATATAGTAACATAATCAATCTATAACATGATTGTAACATAATGCATGTTACATAAAATTGGTAACATAGTAAACTAACTAAACAAAACTTAAAGAACTATCATCTCTTGTGTAAAGGGATGGGGATCGAGCTGAGATAGGCTGAAAAAAAGTCAATGTAAATTCTTATGTATTCATCAAGTGGTGACAATTTGAAAAATGCAGAATTGTAAAATTAATTTGTCAAATGAGTAAGCCTGTTTTACATCTCAATCAAATAATCTAAAAATAATACAGACTATATCATCAGATATATCAGAAGAATGTAACATTATGAGACATTAATCTCAAACATAAATTGATCAATACATGTTACAAAAAATTGCAATATAGTAAAGTAACTAAACAATATTTAAGAACACATCTTTAAAAGTACCTACTGTTTGATGCATGCATATAATAATTTGATTCCAAACAGGTACGGACCAATTCACAGTATACAAAAATGCAAATATAGTTATTAAATTAAACAAATAACTTAAAAACAAATTTTAAAAGTACCTGCTCATCCATCAAGACCAACTCAATAACCCTAATGCCAAGCTTTCTGTTATGAAAGGGCACAGACCACTTTCTACATACGCATAGAAGGAAATCTACATTCTTTGGAAGCTTGTCGGTGACCTCATTCAGATTAAACTTAACTGGAGCAATTTGATAATCACAACAAATAGAGACAAATATACAGAGACTAAAAAGGAATAATAACTAAGTCACAGTATAACTATTAAACAAATGAGTTTAAAAAAATGCCTATTACACCATGTTAAATGGCAATGAATGAAGCCCTAATAAAGGTAGGCCTAATTAAACTTACCATGTATGACAGAAATAGATATAAATTAGGATTTCTCCTATCCGATAAGGTAAAGTTAAAGGAGGCCGGCTGATTTTCCCAAAAATAATTTATCGTTGCCTAAATTATAATTGAATATGCGATAAATACAAAGTTACCTGAATTAGGACTCCGAATTTTAGAATTGAAGATGAAATAAATACAAAGTTACCTGAATTAGGACTCCAAATTTTGATATGGCTATATCTACCAAAATATTAGAGCAAACGAATAACTGTATAAATATTAGTAAATTTAAATTAGGGTTTTGAATTGACCCAAAAATTCAAGCAACTTACCTGAATTAGGGTAAAAGATAAGGACTAAAATACGAGATTTGTGCAAATCAAATGTCTTGCAGATCCGAGCTCGATTGCGGTGTTTCTAGAAATTAGGTAAGTGCAGACAGTAATGACTGTGAAACCTACAAGATCACCAGAAGAAGCGCAAATTACACTAGCTAAGATTCGACGGTGAATGGACGCGAAAGACGATGGCAACAATTCAGCATCGGTGCACATTTGAGATTGAGAAAAATGAAAGGAAGGGAAGAAAGCCATCTTGGGAGGAATGAAACACAGAAAAGGGGAATGGAAAATTAACAAAAGCAAAGTCAAACAAAATGGAAAAGGTTATTAAAAAGAAAGTGGAAAATTAAAAAATGGAAAAGGAAAATAATAAAATTAAAGGTCAAGATTAGAAGATGAAATGAAAGGCTAGGATGCACCAAATCAGAAAGTGAAATGGGTGGAAAATCAAATGAGGAAACTATCCTCTCTTAATGTATACATATCGATTTTTATCTTCGAGAATTAGTTTAATCATATATATATATATATATATATCGATTATTGAACAAAAAAACATGCACACATACACACTTCTTTTAAATAACTAGAATCTATAACTAATCAGGGTTGAATAAATAGGCTAATCTTAGGACTAGGAGCTGCTTAGTTTCGTTCGGGCTAGGTCGGACCCAACCCAAGCATAGCCCAAATAAACGGGTTGTTGAACCGAACTAATGTGAAGCCGTTCAGTTGATGCCCGACCCAACCTGACAATTCGGTTCAGGTCGGGTTCGAGTTGGGGCTGGCCTTCTTTTCCTTTCCTTTTTTTTTAATTTTATTCTCGCGGGCCATTTTCACCTCCTCTATTTTCGAAATCCTTTTTAACAAATACCAAATGAATCTTGGCCCATATTCCAACTTAAATTTTTTGCTAATTTGAGAAAAAATACAAAACTTACCACTTTATAAATACAAAAAAAAAAAAACATGCATACAAGCATATCAGGTATTCATATATTTCCTCCCATTTTTTCGACAACAATTCAATAAATATTATTAATTGAAAAAAATATATAACTAACACTTACAATATCATATAAATATAGATTCAACCATCAAAATAATACAGACAAAATATAACAAGATATACCACAAGTAAATGATAAGTGCAATTTTCCACTTATCTTGAACTATTAAAACTAAACGTTGGCCATTTGTCTTTGTCAACTTTCTATTTAATGTTGCTTTTTTTGTTTGTTTTAGGTTTGAACTTGGTTAAAAGCAATTGGTGAAGAATGGAAAGAGAAAAGGACCAATTTAGCCAATATTTGGATATTATGGAGGCAAATACCCGAAGGACCTTTGTTGGCAATCTTAGGAGACAGAGGACCTGTTGCATAATTTATTCTTGAAAAGTTAATGCAAAAAAAAGAAAAGGAATTGAAAACCTGCAGAAGTCATGTGGGCCTTTGTTGGAGAATAGCCCAAAGTTGACTGCATGCATGTTATATTTACGTGATAAAAATTCATTGCCGTGAGGAAGAAACACGTCCAAGGCAAGGACGGACTTAAGATTTTGCATAAGATCAAGCTAAATTTAGAGAAAAAATAACTGGGGGTTACAAAGAGAATTTTTTTATTACACCAAAAATTGTTGGAAATGAAATTACACAACAATTTTTTTATATATATAAACATTACAAGGGGGATTGTATGGGAAATTGAGCCCTTGACGAAAAGTATAAAAAATCAATATGGATGTCATTAGACTATGAATGTCTTGTCACTAGAAATATTAGAATACATAAAAATTTTAAAAAAATTTTGACAGCCTCCTGTTTGAATTAACTTAAAACAATCATGAAATATAGCGATATTCCTCCAAGTACATAAATGAAAAACATTTATAATAACTTTAACTGTCATCTACTATCTAAACTCTGAAGGTCAAGCTGCTCCTAATTATGGATGTGGAACTTTAAAATCCATGTCGAAATTGAACTGTTAAATTGAGATTTTTTTCTGGGGGTTTTCACGTCAGTCCATTCGTCTGATTTTTTCTTTTTTTAAAAAAAAAATAGATATTGTTTTGTTTTGTATTTCTAAAGATTGGTACTGATTGGACTTATTTTGGACCAATTATATTTAATTTTAATGATGGGCTAGCTAAAGAATTAAAAAAAATAAAAATTTGAGTTGTGCTCTTCCGATCTCATATTTGGGTAACCCAGTCCAGCTCACTAGTCAGCCCGTCCCTGGTCCAAGGTGAAGCCATGAAAAGAGACGTGCGTGGCTGAGAAAAAGGAGGTCCAAGGTGTACGTCTAGCTAGGAGAAAAGAAAAAACCTAAAATATATCATGAATTCGCCTCCTTCAGGTTTTGAATTTCAATCTTTATTATTATTTTCTTTTCCTTAACATGATAGGCTAAATTATTTGTGCTAGGGTTAACGATGAAACACCGTTTTTATGATTATTTTGAAGTATTTGTTTTCATATGTTCTAGTTTCTTTTAGTTGGGTTGATTATTCATTATTCGCTTATTCTGTTTTAATGCTTGATCACGATCAACTAGAGTTTTGTAGTTCATATTACTTTCGAGAGATTCATCATGAATTAGCACATGGTAATGAACAATATAGAGTTCTATCATAGATAAAGATACTATTATACTCTATGAAATAGCTAATGAATAATTGCAGTGGATTAATTAGAGATAATTAGTCTCACATATAGGTATAGATTTAGAGATAATTAGTCTCACATGGTTAATTAGAGATAATTAGTCTCACATATAAGTATAGATTTAGATGACCATCAAGAGAGGCGTCTGAATAATATTGGATACTAGAGAGGCTTCTGAATAATATTGGATTATTGATTTTTAGCCATAAGTATCAAGAGTTGATCATGTGAACGGTGGTAGATTGGGGAATCCCAATACTTTTGTGTATTCATGTTTTCCTTTAGGATTTATGAATAATTTTATTTATTTTCTTAGCTAGCTGTTATTTTCCTTTAAAATATTTTTTTTGTGTGCGTTTTTAATTTAAAGTTGAGATCAACCAGAGTGAATTTAATAGATTCAGTTCTCATTAGATTCAACGCTTTATTAACTACTATATTACTTGTTAACAATTCATTCACTTGTGGGATAAAATCGACAACAGTACACATGCAAAGCAATCTAACAACAAAGACAAGCTATAGCAAGATATTACGATATAAGCACACATGCAATCTACAAATAATAATATAATAAAAGATTGGCTCTAAGACATACAATCTCACCCATTTTACAAACTTATTAATATAAAAAAGAAAATACTATTACATTCACACCCCCAAACAAAAACAAGATACAAAAAAAAAAAAAAAAAAAAAAAAAACCAAAACAAAAAGGAAAAAACTAAAGTAAATAAATTTGCCAAATATGTAGTCATGTAACTTTTAATGCTATACTTCAATTTGCATTCCTGGAAAAGAATAGTTGAAATATTTCACTTAGAATAAAAACTACTATAGTTGATAAAAATATAAGAAATGCACTAACAAATAATCACCTCGAAAAGATAGAAATAAAGCAAATATAACAAGAGAATGTGTTCACATTATTTTTCCAACACACCGTATCCAAATTCTTCATATTCTATATAACTCACAGTATATTAGAATATTGTTGTTATTGTGCCAAATTTAGAGGTGAAGGAAATATATGGCTAAAATTCTAAAACCCAAAAACTTGGTCATGTGTCGAATCCGCCAAAACAATAAATACCTTACTTAACTAAAATTAAAAGAACTTGTAGAAGCGGAAAGTAAAGGTCAAACCTGCAGAGAACGTTGGATAAATCTAAGTGTTTCGTGTCAACTAGTAGAAAGGGAGTTTTTGTAAGATTAAACTCAAATTAATAATAAATGTTAACTCCAATACTTGGTTCAGTTGTGTACTTCATATAAAAGATAATAATCAATAGCAACGTTGTTTCTACTTTCTTGCAAAACTATTAACTCTAGGCAATAAGATGCTCTGCTACCCGAATTTTCCCTTAAATATATCTAATCAAAATAAACTCTTTAATTAAACCTAATCGTTTAGACAACCTATAATAAGCTTCCTAGATTTAGAATAACGATTGCATGAAGAATAAGGAAAATAAGTTAATCTAAGCAATAAACTTACAAGATCGATCTATGTAACTTAGGTCGTGCTATTTCTAATGATTAAAAATCATTAGTTGCTACTTGAATTAAGAGAGATCGGAAGAGCGTCGTAAAGATTAAAACCCCAAATCTAACAATAGAACATTAATCATAATTCAACGTAGTAGGCCAAAACTAGGTCAAGCAATCAATATTCATATTGAAAAATATAATAACACAATCAATTTTCCAAAAGAGCAAGAAACATTGTTACTGGAATTGATTAATTAAAAGAAAGAAGTAGCAACAATATCCCCTTGAACCAGAAGAAGAAAGAAGTTAGCCTTTTCTCAGAACTTTGTCTTTGATGTAAAGAAACTAAAATAAAAATCTATGGAGTTGTGGATTGAGTGGTATAAGGGGTTGTGTTGTTATTCCTAAGACTTGACCCTTTATATAGGGTCTAAAAACCCTAAGAAAACTAGTAAAATTCGTGTACAACTTATGCCATAAAAAGAGTTCTAGAAAAACTAGAAAAATCAAAAGAATTCTCGTGCGTAGGGGACAGGGCGGTTGCTTTGATGAGCAAGGCGTCCGCCCTTCACATTCTGTCCACTTTCAGCAACATGAGGGCCGGTGCACTGCTCAGATAGTGGACCCGCACTGCATCTTCTGTTCCTCCCTTCTTAGCCCTTTAGGTTTTGATATTTGATGCCTTAGTCCCTAATCTCCAAAATTCTAGCAAAGTATGCCCGTTTTTGATTCTTTTCAATTATTTCCTCCTTCCTATAATAAATAACCAAACCAACATAAATAATTAGTTTAACATAATAAAATATATAATAAACTACTAGTATGAAGAAATTAAACAATCTAATAAAACACTTATTAACCGAAAATAAATATAATTGAAGAGTATGAAAATTAGAGGAAAACACAAAACACATCATTGATCCTGTATATTTCTCAAACAAATTCATCAAGGATAGATAAAGCATATTCTGTAGTGAAAATGATGTGCTACCTAGGTAATATTCCTATTAAGCAGTTTGAGGAAAAATTCTACACATAATGAGTTTCCATATAAATCATAAAAACATCATGTGTACTATAAAAATGATCTTTCGTCATACGTCTGGTGGAATTATCCCGCCACATGTACATGTAGCGTGTGAAATCATTGAACAACTTTCATGTGAGTTGTGCTAGTGGGACAACCTCACGTAATTTATCTAATAATCTCTCACAATGTATGCATCTAATAGGATAATCCCATTAGACATATGATAAGAGAAGGGGATGATACTAAACAAGATTTAGTTTCTTTTTTACTGTCAACTTCTAACCTCTCTTAACATATACACCCCATCTTTCTCTATTATAAAAGAACCAGCCCCTACCTCCACCCCCACCCCCAAAATGCCATATTAGCTAAGTATGTTGCTGTCACAAAGTTACCACTACTTTACCAAAGCAAAATTCCGTTCTATCTGCCTAATATTTCAACCAGCACTCCTGGCCACATGTCCCAGGTAATTGATGCCCTTTTTTAAGTGCAGAAACCACGAAAGGAAATCAGAATTTCTTAAATTTGATCCCCAGTTCTATAGCAACTTAAAATTACAGTAACCACCAATAATCTACTCAAGGAAAAAGTAATTTAAAAAACCATGATATGGGTTTCCAAGAAACTGGATGATATGACTTTGTAGAAGATTATAATAATCAACATTAAAGACTTAAAGTCAATGATCGAGTACTTACTTGTTGCCTTTAATTTTGAACCAAGCCTAGCACGTTGATTGTGGGCATCAGTTAAATCACCTTTACGAGGACAACTCAATTCAATAGGTAAGCCAGAAAATGTAATTAAAACTGATATACAAAGAATTTAAGCAAATAGTATGCAATGAGCAGAATCTTCACCTCAAAATCACTTAAAAACCTGCACTTGTTTTGAATGCATTGTGAAAAATTACAGCAACAAAAATTAGTGCATTGAGATCTTCAAATTAGTGTTATAATCGGGTATGATTGCATAATTATTATTCATTCAAAATGGCCTGTGAATTGGCGTGTTTGTAAATTTTTTTTTTTTAAGTTTTTTAAGAGTGGGTCAAGCCTTTTACCGTAAAACTGTACTCCCTTCTTCAAATTGATTGGCCAAATTGATTTCTGTCTTCCTTGCATGTGAATGAAAAGACACGTCAAGTCAATGGTCAACTCTTTTTGTTAGACAAAAAAGGTTGGAGATGCAGCCTTTGCCAGGAGAAAACAAAACTTGTTTATAACACTCATTGTTATAACGGATGCCAAACGGACCCTTAGTTTTGACTGTCTCAATCAGACTTAACTGTTCACCGAAAACAAGAGCACAAAATTAACAAAGATATCTTCAAAAAACAAGGAAAACATATTCTGAATATTTATTCAATCTAGAAAACTGAAAGCAAGTGTGGAAAACATTTCAAATTTGGTATACAATTATTATCTAATATATAAAATTAAAAATGAACCCAAAACCATGATTCTTAACGTTGTGATACCCAGGAAATTAAACGATCTAAATTCCAAAAATTATTCAGCATTTGGGTTACAAGTAAGGTGATGAGAATAAATAGATAAAAAAAAAGGAAGAAGAAGGAAAAAATGGTGGTGTATATAGTAGAGAATATAGCATCTGGGTTTTTTTATCATACACTGGCACACTTAGACACATCTAACCTCAATACTTGATTTGGACGCATTTTCACACTGCACACTTTCTAGAACCTTGGTAATAGGATATGTTGAACCAGTAGTGCCCGAAGAAGAATTATTCTCGGTCCCAAAATTTTGAAAGACCAAGACTGCATCCCTGTCTCAAAAAGGGCAAGCCCAAACGGTTTCGGTCCCGATTCAAGCTCGGGTAATGAATTCAGTTTTTTTTTGTTTTTCTGGATTTGTGAAAAAAATTTTCTATAGACTTACTAATGTAAAAACATATATAAATATAGTTTAGAATAAACAAATAGAAGGGTTTTATGTGTAATAAAAATATTAACATGCCTCCGTAAAGTAGAAATACTAGACTTACTTGTATATCGCATTTTTTTATTTTAACAAATCTAAAATTATTAAATATTGGAAATATGTATCCTAAATTGGAAAGTAAATGTAAAAATCATAAATATTATATCTACTTTATAATTTTAATAATTTTACGATACAATTTTGATATTTTTAAAAGGCAAAAGATGGATAATTCCTACTTTATTATATATTTATAGAGATTAAATATTACAAAAATGATGTAATTATAAAAATAAATAACATTTACTACTTAAAATAAAAGCAAGAAAATATATTTCACACTTTTTATAAATAAAAAAACCACTTAAATAAATGAGAAGATGTAAAAGTATAAATTCTTCACGTGTATATATATATATATATATAAATATATATTTTTTTTTATATAATAATAACATATAACTTAAATAGAGTTAATAAACATATTATAAATTCGAACAATTTTTTTAACAAAATTCTTACAATGTTACAAATTCTAGTAATATTATATATTAACACAATTGTTCTTGACTATTGCACAAAAATAATATAATAATGATGATTTTTAAAGAAGTTTATTCGCTAAAAAATTTCAACTTGAAAAAGAAATTTAGTAGTAATGTTTTAACTTTTTAATTGTCCCACATTAAAAATTTTGTAAAAAATAATTTGATTAGAACTTATAAATGAGATAGACCTTTGTGCAAATGACTATGTAAAGAAAATTTTGTGGACTTTGAGGCAAATTAATAATTGTCTTGATCCTTTATATTTAGTTTTAAATTTAAATGATTGTCCCACATTGAAAGTTTTGTAAGAAAGTAAAATAATTAGGGTTTATAAATAAAATGAGCCTTTGTATAAGTGACTATATAAAAGAAATAATTTTGATTATGACATTTTGGGTATAATGAAAAGTGAAAATCGAGTTTTACTTTATATATTAAAAAAAAAAGAAAAAAGTCAACCAGACTTTGACCGGGTTTCTGAGTTTTTCAAAAGAAAACCCGGGACTAGACTGGATCGGACTGATCATTTTGGCCCCAAAGCCCAGACTGAGACCTGCCCGTTCGGTCTGATTTCGTGCCAGTTCAACCGGTTCCCATTTTTTGCACACCTCGACACAAATGTTAAAGAGAAAGCGAAAAGCAAAGAAAATCCTGAAATTCCAATCTTATATACCATCGGGAAAGTATTTCACAAGTAACACACACAGAAACCGAAACGCCCTGTGTGTGTAAAGAGAGAACCGCTCGAAACTTTTTTTAGTTAATCTCTTGATATATATCAATCTTCTGATCATTGTCTCTCTGGGTTTCCTTGGGGGAGTTAAACATTTTGGTTTCTTGATTTCAATCTGGCAAATTTAGGGGGAATAAATTTGAGGCCTCGCTTGTCATTGAAACAAGCATTGCCAGAAGACCCAGAAGAAGAAGAGTGTAGGCCTTGGCGCAAGAAGCTTTCTTATTTCTCCTTCTCTCCGGATTCAATCAAAATGGCTTTCAAATTCAGTTGGATCTCTCTTCTTAGAATTTTTCTGCTTTTGCTCCTAATTGCATCTAGTGTGCTCTTCCGATCTCCTCACTCTTCCGGTTGAAAGGGTCAGCTCTTTTTTTGTTTATAATTTCTTCCTGCTTAATTTTTCCCTTTTTCGGTGTTTTCTTGGACTCTGAAGTGCTTTCTTCATGTGGGTCTCGGTTATTGCCCCTTAATTTTAATGGTATTTGCTTTCTTAGACTGTTCTATAGTATTCTCTGATCTGGATCTCCCTTATTAAACTTTCTGGCAGTTAATGTCTATGAGGAATTCTCCTTGTCTAGCCAAAATTTTGTTAAATTATAATCCTATAGTTAATACTTCGATGATGATATTTGTTGAGCTCATTTTAGGTGTCAAGTTCATGAGTGGAGTAGAAGTAGAGGGAAGAGCCAAGAGCATGTCAAATAAACTTTGAAAATAAGTTTTTCAATCGCCAATGAATTTACCGTCTTATCTATTCAGGCTAATAAATTTTATGTAATTCCATATCTAGTACTATTGCTCTGGCTCAATTCTTCCCTTAAGGGGTATTTTAGTTTTCATTATATATGGTACTCTAACTTAACCTATGAGTACAGACACATCAATATGCTAATATGTTCTAAAATATGGTATTCCTTTTCACTCTTCCACAATGGATCGCTCAGAATTGACATGAACTGCCGACAATGATTATTTTCTCTCTTTACTTGAGGCACGGTTCATCCAGCGAAATAGCCTTTTAATCGGAAGAAAGTAATACTTTGACGTCTTTTGTTAAGTTTACGATGAAGAGCGCCTAACAGCTTGCAAAATCATTAATGTGGTGTATGACAAAACTCATAAAAACTAAAAACAATTAGGAGAGAAATAACAATTGTCATAAGAGAATAACTCTTGTGATGTAATCTGTGTTACCAAATTAAATCATATATCCGTTGTTCAATGATGTAAACTTATCCTTTCGCAGTATTTACATTCTTTTATTGATCATGATATCTCTGTACCATTGAACAATCTTCTGGCCTTTTGTCTTGATTCATTCCTATCTTCACTATTGTGGCTAGTTTCTTGTCAATCACTCTTGAGTGATCCAATTTCGTACTTCCTACAATTTATATGTCAAAGGCAACATCAACTTAGGGAAATTCTTGATCCATTTTTGTCAATTAGACGTTGATCCTTCAATTAAGAAATTAAAAAAACAACCCACCTTCTCTGACTTTCCCATCAGCATCAATCATCCGATCCAATAGAGTTTCTACTGGTCTGAAAATGTGAAATTAATTTTGACATACTCACCTCACCAAGTTGCCAGTCTCTGATTCTTGCATTTCCTATTTCTTGCTCAATGTCTACCATTTTATGGGTTTGGTTCTGAAATGAATGTAAATCACTTAAAAACATTTATTCCGGTGGCTAGCCTTCTACTGTCAAAAATTTAAAGAAGTGATTGTTTCTTGAATGAGTTTGTTACCCTTATCTTGAAACAATTGTTTGCTGCAGATGCTGAAGGACTTCTTAGCATGGATAGAGCAGGATCTTGGTCCTTGGGGTCCTCTTGTGCTGTAAGTAGGTTTTTATGCACTGATCTTGGTTGAGTTTGTTTAATATGTCCTGTAGGCATTTTTATCTTTTCTATTTGCATGATCAGAACTGATATACAATCTGGTAACAAACACCTTTAAGCCATGGTTGCAAACACAAGAAACTTGAAAGAGAATGAAGAAGAATACTTAGGTTCTATTGGTCTAGTTCTTGTTTTAGTGTGAAATAAAGACATAATTAGCTTTCTTTTTCCTTACAGAATTAGATCACAAGCACCATAACTCAATTTACATGAGAACGGATTATGTAATAAATAATTTACTCTGAGGTACTTCTAATGATAATGCGTTCTGTCCATTCACTAGAAAACAGGAATACTTCCTGACACATTTTGCTTGCTAAGTTAACAAGTTGGAAGAGAAATGAATGAATTCAAATGGTAGGAAAGAAAAATCTCGTCAGGGCATTTATTTGACATTAAAATTAAAATTAAACCCCATGGTTTAACCCACTGTGGAAGTGTTATCTAGTGTACCTCTATTTTTCACCCTTTTTAATGGTTGTGATGAAATATGTGCTTCTAGCTAAGTAGTCAATTATGTATGTGATTTAATCTATTTCACATTTAAATATAGATATAATTGTTTCACCAAGATGATTTCAACTATTTCAGAGCCTAATAGTCAATATACAAACTACTAAATATTAAGGGCATGTTCGATTGGAGTTGTTCTCCATGGAAAATGTCAAAATCCAATTTCCATCTTCGTGCGTTTGACGACAAATAGAAATGGAATTGAAATCCCATGGTACAATCACATTAAGCATATAGTAATACATGCTTTCTGAACCTTGCAGAGCTGTTGCATATATTCCTTTAACGGTACTTGCGGTTCCAGCTTCAATTCTTACAGTAAGATTAACATTTTTTTGAATTGGTTTACTTTGTCCCCTTTTTTATTGCAACTTTTAAACAATGTTCTTACTTCCAAAGCTTCATTAACTGCCTTCAGGCGAACGGCTCTTGTTTTTGTCTGGATATTCCCTGGGGAAATAAAAGTAATTCATCCCCATATTTGATATCTTTCATGAACTTTTCTGGTGATAGTTGCATATTTGCCATCCAAGTGTTAACTTCTCACTGACCTTTTGCACTTATCCCGATGTTCTGTTATCATAGTGGCTCTTATATAACCTAAGCTCCATTAATTTTCAGGGTAATATGAAGAACCGGAATGAGTAGGAGATTAGTTATTATTTACTTGATTAGTAGGAGGGTTCCAAATTCCTAAAATAAATTCTCTGTTTGACACATGATTTCCCCCATTCTCCTTATAGCTAAACATACCTCTGGACTGCTTGATAATTTCTACTTCTTTTGTAAGTTCTCCATTTTTTTTTCCTTCCAAGTTCTTTATTCTTCTTGAGCTTGGGGTTTGAGTGAACAAATGTGCTAGTGTTAGTGTCAGCACCAGTCACATAAAATAGTTCGCTGCACATCCTTGTGGCTAACTACTGAATTTCCTAAGTGCTTGGAAAAAGGGAAAACACTTAGATATGGGTTTTCTGAATATATTCCTATATTAATAACATATTTGTACTTCGTGTGGGGGGGGGGGGGGGGGGGGGGGGGGGGGGGGGGGGGGGGGGGGGGGGGGGGGGGGGGGGGGGGGGGGGGGGGGGG
>CAVNYN010273040.1:0-18192 GCA_963692815.1 Nyctanthes arbor-tristis | reverse complement strand
TGAAATTAAAAAAGTTTGAATCTTTAAGAAAAGGGTTGTGTTTTGCATTTTGAATTAACCTCACCTGATCTTCCTTCAAGTTGCTCAGCAATGAGATTCCAGTTGTGTGGACCAAAATGGGAAACAAGTTCTCTGAGTTTAGCATCTTCATGAGGTCTCCAGTGGCCTCTGCCACACAATTTTGGGGGTGAACCTTTTCTCCCAGTCTCCTCCATTAATGCTGCATTCAGAGTACACTTCAACTCCACTTGTGCACCATCACTGGGGATTTTGATTTCTTTCCCTTGAGGGGCAGAATTAGATGAGGGAATCAAGGCCATCTCTTGAACAGACCCAATGGGTACATAACTGTTGGGATTTGCAGAATTGGCAAAATTCATTTTCACACTGATAAGCAACACTAAATACCCAGAAAGGCAGAAACTAAACAGAATCGAGAGTCAAGGGAGACGTTCCAAGTGGAAATCCATGGCTATTTCAAGAAAGAGAGAAAAATGAGAAGAAGAAGATTCATGAAACATGAAACGCAGGAACAACTTTTTCCCTGAAGTTCATGGTTTTTACCTGGAGACTAGAAGGAAAAGTTGAAACTAATTTCTCTCTCTATGTGCAGGTGCAGATGTGATTCTCTCTCTCTAATCGCTGCAGGTGCGACAAAACCGAGAAACGCTCGTGTGCGTGGTGCGGGAACTACTGGAAGTCATCTACGCTGTTACTATTTACACAATATACTCTATTCGTCTTAAAAAGATATTCTTCTTTTTTTATCTGTCTCAAATTATATTCTATTTTCTTAAGTTAATTTTTTTATTTTCTAATATACCATCATTAATTGTGCATAGTAATCAATAATAAAAAACAATTAAAGTGAAATATTAAATATATTGTTAAATTCTACATTTTCAATAACATTAAATAATGTTTTCTTACTCCACGTGAAAAATAAAAAGGGAATATATTTTTGGAAAGGAAGGAGTATTTGGTAACCATTTAAAATTTGTCTTGATTTGTCAATTAATTTAAATTTTAAATTTTAGACACACAGTAACACTTCATTTAACTATACAGTTAATGTGAAGTGAACTTTTACGTCATTTTAATCATTACCTCTACGTGGCATAATTAAATCTCAACATCTATATAAAATTTAAATTTCAAATCCATTTACAAATCTATATTTTTATAATTTCCTACCAAAAAGGACTTGCAAAGTGTTTGACAAGGTAGTTTATAATATATTTTCATTATAATCTGTCAACGGTATCAGTTTATTTGTTTTATTTTTTCAAAAAATCAAATTGTAAAAGTTAAGCCATAATTTTTACTTTTGACAAAAAACAACCAATAAAATTATGCCACATAGCAGATTATAATCAAATAAATAATCTACATACTTACCATACACTTAATTAATTACTATTTAAAAATTACCATAATTTATCAACCAATTTAAGTTTTCATCTTATGGCAACACACAACCAAGCCAAATATTTGATATGATATAACTTTTCATATTATTTCAATCATTACCTCCACTTGACATCATCACATGACGACAAATATATAAATTTTGAATTTTAAATTTATTTATAAGATACCCCACTTAAAAAGGATTGCCAAACAGAGTCTTGTGTAACAGCTCTACTTTTTCTATTTATTATTATCTCAATTTTAGGGAAGAGAGATTATTGTCTTGTTTCCGATATGTTCCTTAAACTCCTTCCATCCCATGAAAATAGGCACATATCAACTATTCTCGTGGATTAAGAAATGTGAATTAATGTGATTATGTATTCTTTGATATACTCTTATTCAAGATTAATTCGCACTACAAATTTATTAGTAGTTGAACTAAGAATATATATAACAAAGAAACTAATTGTTCAACCTCGTTTATATAAGCAGATGATAATGTGAGACAAATAAAAATAGAAATTGTACCTATTTTTATGGGACGGAAAGAGTAGCATCTCCAATGGAACAATGTTAACGGCGTAACTTTAGACAAAGAACGTTGACATTACATTTAATAAACTCTCTAATACAACAATAATGTCCACATTCTATATTTGATAAGTTATTATTGAGTATTTTAGAAAAAGAAAGAAAGAGAAATTTATTGATTTGATAAATTAATAGTTGACAAGCATTTAATGTTGTAAATAAGCATTTTTTTTGTCAATTATTATATTATTCCTCGACTTCCACTATTTACACTATTTATTGGAGATGTTCTTAGTAGCTCTTATGCACGAGATAATGTAAGAGGGTCTCCAATGTATAAAGCCATGGTCTAAGGTCCAGATAGATACACACAAAAAAATTGATGGATCTCTTATGGTTCATATTTTCGTTTTCCTTTTTTTACCCTTTTAATCACTTTATTCCCTTTTACACCACTTTCTCTTCGTGTGAAGTATCATATATCTACATTCCTCTTCATCTTCTCTACTATTATTTTATTATTATTATTTTTGAATTTGTCTCTATGTGTCTCATCTTCTTTGAATTTCCCTCTCTTTTTCTTTTCGTTTATCTATTTTTCCCCTCAATTTCTCTCTCACTTTTCTCTGTATCTCTCTCATCACCTTGACATTCCAACTTAAACTTTGCATTGAAGATGCTCTAATGACATTAGACAATGATGTGATATAACATAGTCGAGATATCTAGTGCTTGACAAATTCATTATTTTCCTATGCTTGATAAATAAGGGATATATGTATGTCAGTCCCGATCTCTGCTATATGTATATCAAGATTATCCCGACATACGCACACATGATAAGAGATTATTAGGAAAACTTTGTTAGCCCCATATATAGAGGGCTAACTGTATAAGTTTCCCTAATGATCTCTTCATGTGTGCTTATTATGGCGGAATAATGTCACTATACATCCGGCTTAATTAAGTTATAGTGCTTTTCATGTTTAAACTCAAGCTTGTTCTCTGAAGCTTTGATTTTATTTTATCTAATTGAAGTTAGTCAAATGTCTTTTTCAAAAAAAAAAAGGGAAAAAAATTATGAGTGAAAAGTCAAACTTTTATACAAACCACATATTCTCCATAAAAAATAAATTTGCACATTTTTTAATAATTTTTTTATATTTATACCACATCTTATCCCAAAATACCAACTTGCAACAAATCTATTGACCCCGTCTCAAAAAGATGGTCCAGTTTTCTTTTTTCGTCTATCTTAAAATATGATCCAGTTTTTTTTTTAAATAATTGAAATAATAGTTTTCTTCTTATATATCTCTATTTAATGTATATAATTATAAAAAAATTATTAAATTAGAATAATTAATAAATGAAATGGTATAATAGAAAAATGATATTAAAATTTACTTTTTCACTACTATCAAATGAACTTTTCTTGATCATGTAAAAAAATAAGACCATCATTTTAGAATGGAAGTAGTACTTTACATAAATATCTCCACAAGAAAAAAAGTTCAGATACTCCATTAGTAACCTAAATAGGTTCCTCCAAATTTGTTTTTATAGTATATATATGTAAATCAATAGTTTTTTTCTTTCCCAAGTAGTTCAGTACATTTTGAGCCCTCCACTTGAAATTATTAATGAGAATGATTCATTAAAAATTCGAATTTTTAACAAAACAACTATGCTCTCCCCGTCCCTCTATGGGATTTATTTTTATTTTTTATTTATTATTATTATTATTTTTTTTTTTTTTGGTTTTGTGGGGTTGGTGGGGGCGGTGAGCCTTTATTTATCAATCACATTTTGGGTTTTTCCCCCTTTGTTTACAAATAATATACAGGAGTAAAATGCCATTTTGAGAAAGGGGAATAACCTAATTGGCCCCTCATTTAGGTTTTTCCCCCTTATTCAGTTTGTCTCGTTTTTTCCCTTACACATTATTTAGAAATAGGATTTTTCCTTATAATTTTTCCCCTTAGCCTTTTCCTCTAATATTAATCTTGATCTAAGTGAGAGATCTAGGATGAGAAATACAACTCTCACTTGCAGATGAATTAAATAAGGAGTTTTTCATCGTATTTGAATTATATAAATACATACAAGTAAGCACGGGTAGATAAACTGATAAAATTTTATTGCTCAAAAATATAATTCTAAAGAGCATCGTGTATATGTGTGATTTTCTTGAAAAACTTGGGTATTTTATCAAAACCAAAATGATTATATCCAACACTTGTTAACACATGATGAATCAATACAACAAACAAATTGATTACCAACAAACATAATAATATAAATAATCAATCAATGAAGAATATAATACAGAATGAAATTTCAGGCATTCACCATTACTCTCCGTCTTGTGTGCTTGATGAAATTAAATGATATAATGAAACCTCAAAAAGATAAACGTGGGGAAAAAGAAAATTTCAAAAACAATAATATAACATGATATAATTATGTTTGACTATGTCTAGCATATAGAAACTAACAAATATAGAAGATAGTATGAACTATGCATTTATGTATTTGGCCGCAATACTTAGTGTTTGTAGCACTATTTTGTAGTTGTTCTATAATAGATTATTACCCATAATATTTTTTACCAAAACTATTGAACAATGCTCGTTCAAAGATCTAAAACCATCATCCTACACCATAACATCGAGGAATTGATTTCTTGACATCTGATCAATTGAGTCCCATCTACAAAAAGTAGCAACTAATTTAACATTACGATAAGAAAGAGTCTACTTTAAAAAGAGAAAGAATAAACTATAAATCCAACTAAATGTTCATCATAAAAGCGAAAGATCAATAAACCTAATATAAGATAGTACCAAATAATAAAACTGCTAATTAGTGAAAAAATAATATTCCAACTGTTGTACTTTCTATTTCCATCATCACCTATATTCTTCTGCAACAAAACATAGCATGAAATTATTAAATATAATCAACACCATAAAAATAAATAAATAAATGATTTTTAACCACATGAGTGAATTATATTCGATACTAATATATCATATTTAATTGCCTTTTATTAAATGATATTACACTAATTGACCAAAAAGCATACAGCAACGTTTGCCCCCAAAAAAAGGCATGCAGCAATAAAAAATTTTTTTTACCACCTCTAAGTAATCTAAAATTTCACAAATAATTCACAAAATTAGATAAGTGAATAGCGTATTACTTTATATGGATATTAAAATGAACCAGAAAATAATTACATATAGGCTCTAATTCAATGAAGTACATCAACGAAATAAGTAAATAACAAATTCTATGAAGATAACAATAATAATCACATATAATAAATAACATAATTAGCACATCTACATTCATAAACATTCCAAAATGAAAATTATAAATAAAAAGAATATTGGGAAATAATTCATTATTATCAATGAAAGTAGCAACCAATAATATTTCAAAATATTAGAAAACTAAAGTCTCTCATTTGACTGAAACATGGGAAACAATAGACTAATCGATTTGTCAACAAAGATGAACTCTAGACTCCCATCCCAATCATCATGAGCCAACGACATCAACTTGGCTCCATAGTAGATTTTCAATCTCCAATCCATTCTCTTCATGTCAATGTTTTTCAGAAAACAGCACACCATTTTTCAAAGAATGAATATTGTATAAGAGAAGAATAAGTGAATTAAAAGACGACAGAGTCTGAAAAATTACAAAAATACATCACAACCAAAATACTAAAGGCCGAAAAATTAAAAGCCCAGTAAATAGTTAAGGCTAAAAAAAAGGACTAATATATATATATATATAATAAGAGAATGATGGTTTTTCCCACTCATTTTCTGACTCTAAAAGATTTCTGGCTCTAAAAAATTTCTGATGACATTATTTAATTCCTTTTTTATATTTTTATTTTTATCTTTTTTTGAGATTGTTACACTAATTTATTAAAGAATATTCACTTTTTCCTTTATTAAACCACATTGATCATTAATTCACGGTGATTTTTTTAGTCAAATATTTTGAGTTAGGGATCACTATCACTTATCAAATCGAACACGAAATTAATTGAGAATTCTATTTCAAAAAAAGCACATAGTAGTTTGTATTATTCGCAAACATAAGTATAGAACGTCTCTAAACTAATAAATTTTAAAAAATCTGTAACCTTGATTGTAAATTTCAATTTTTTATAATTTTTGAAGAAATTTTTATATGGTTATTGTATTGTAATAATCAAATTATTTTTTAAAAAGATCGGAAGAGCGTCGTGTTGATTCTATGATTAAATTAGAATTTTTTAATAATTTCCTATGGAACAATTTAAGTATTACCGTATTTGGAATTGAATTATTTATTTGAGAGATGGGCTGAACGTTAATACAATTGTACTGTAATAGTTGTTTAATAATTTTTATTAAATATTTTATTTTTGTTAAATCACCTCAATTAATTTTTATTTATATATGTACAATTAACTGGTACTGTAATTCAAACAAGTGCTACAATAGTTAGGTTTCTCACATTCTAGACAGTAGGTCCTAGGTTGGAACACACATGCCCCTCCCCTATACCCATTATATTAGGCAAAAAAAAAAAAAGAAAAAAAGAATTAACTGATGTAAAAAGTGTCACTGACAAATAAATTTAAATATAATAGAATGATTATAAAAACTTATGTATCATAATGTTACTATGACTCGACTGACTGTATTAATAATTTATATTAAATTTTTGTATAAAAATTCATTGACATTTGTTATTAAAGTAATTATAGGGAGAAATGTTTATTTGACATGAATAACTAATATTGGTTCCCCTCCCGTCCGTTATATGCATTGTATTAAAAAAAAAAAGAAGAGAATTAGTTGGTGTAAAATGTGTTTCCAGCAAATAAATCTAAATATGATAGAATGTTTATAAAAACTTATGTCTCATAATGATAATATATGATTTCACTGGCTGTATTAATAACTTATTAAATTTTTGTATAAAAATTCAAGATCGGAAATTTGTTATAGAGTAATTCTAAATTGATATATTTATCTGATATGAGTAACTGATATTTGTTAGTTGGTAAACGTGAATTGGTTGTTTATAGACAAGTGGTAAATTTGAAGGCCCACAATAATCCAATACATAGTTGACAACTAAACATGTCACTTTTTTATGTCTGATAAATTTGTCTCCCTAGAATTACTATTGTTATTATTACTTTTAGATCTCGTTCAATGCACGGGTGAGAATCTTAGTAGTAATAATAAAGATGTGGACAAAATATTCTTTGAAAAATAAGAGAAGAAGCGATGTAATTTTGGAGCCAATGAAAAAAACAAAAAAGAAATTTTTGAGGTCTGGCAAATCAGGATTGAATAAAAAGCAATAAGAGAAATATGTAATTTGGGGATCTTAATTAACATTATTTAAGATAGGAAAAAACAAATTTCCAAAATTATTTAGCATTTTAAATATTACATAAAAATTATACTAAAGGAATAGTGGAAATATTGTTGGAAAGAAATGGAACCTTAATTTCCGATAGTGTAAATGAAAAAATGCGGATGTGGGAATAAATAAATAAAAATTAATTAATTAACTTATTATGATTGTGGGAAAATTGCCAAACTAAAAAGCATGTTTTTAAGGAAAAAACTCAAAAAAAATAAATAAATGCTGGTGCAATAAATGGCACACACGTGATGTAAACAAATCATTTAGGCGGGAAAACACATTTAGATTACTTTTGATTTAGAGATATAATTATAGATGTGTGTGCGCACATGTGTTAATAGATTGGTTCGGTGTATAGTCTATTTTCAAAATGAAATGACATAAATAAAAGCGGTTTGTGATAAAAAGAAAGCATGGTATTGGACCAAATAGTTTGTTTGACCCATCTTTCTTTTTATGCAAAGGTATCAAGCCATAACCCCAAGAAAAACTAACCTCCCAAAAAAAATCCTAATTTCAAATGAATAAAAGCTCAAATCATATTAGCATCCTAAAGTAGAGGAAATCTAGTATGGTGAAAATAATCTAGAGTCCACCCACCAGTGTGCTTAACCACCAGGTTGATCAATAAAATGACCCTGCTACTGTCACCTCTCCGGCACCTATCCCCTTTTTATCTTGTTTTGCAACCCACTCAACTCCCTAACATGGTCAAAAAAGAGAGGCAAACATATGAACCAAAGTACCAAACTAAGGTTGCTTTTTATAATTTCAAAAGTTTTTCGTACTTCGGAGCTTCCGTAACAATCAAAACCACATCACAACAAATGATATCATGTAATTGATTTTAACTTTATTGGTAGTAACAATACTCCACGCTATCATTATTATATCTAGATAAATCTACACGCATATAAAGAAGTATACAAATGCATATCACATAACGATGCATGCATGAACATTATCTTCGCTGAAACTGTAGGTGATCCGATCATCAATGGTGGTCGGAAAAGGAAGATCAAGGAAGTAACCGTGCACGCTTTCGTTATGCCCATGCATGTGGTAATTGTAGGAGGAAGTAAAATTTGATTCATCCAAATATTGTGCTGCATAGGGATAGTATTCAGCATCATACGGAAATGGCCAAAACTCTGCTTTTCTCCCACTTCTTCTTACCTGTTTCAGAACCCTTCTTTTGTCCAAATAGCCACTGACTGTCACCTTTTGCTTCTCCATGTCTATCTCCAGGCTATCTACACCTATTTTTCAGCACTACACTTCATAAGATGAGGTAATATTTAAGGCCAGAGAAAAAATTTAAGACGCTTCATTTTACATTGACAAGTCACAGTCTCATAAATTTTAATAACAACTTAAAGGGAGTTTGGGATCGGCTACTCTTTGCTAGGGGTGGGTATTGGATCGGGTTTGCTCCCCGTCCGAAATGACCCGACACTCAATCGGTTTGGGATTTCCCAAATCTGGCCCAACCACTGGGCCTCAGAACCCAACCCAAACCGACTGACAACGGGTCAGGTCTAGTTCTAGATTGGACTATTTTTTTTTCAAAACTTAAAATTGGCCCAAGTTTTCGGCCCTTCATTTTTTTAAGCCCAATTTTTTGCCCATTTTTATTACTTGAAAAGATGATATTTGGGGCCTTAGGGTTTCAGTATTTCATACTTGAGAAAGAGATGAGAGAAGTGGCGGCAGAGGCCTCGTTGGCCAGCAGCAACAGTGGCTTAAAATGGAGCAGCAGCGGTGGAAAGAAGGGAGGAAGAGGGGAAGTCAAGGTTTCAACTTTCAATTTTCATTTAAGCTTGCCAAATTGATTTTGAATTGTAAATTGAGATGGTACTTTGATAAATATGAGATTCTGACTGATAGGTGTGTAATTTATATTTGTTAAACACTCCAAGTTGTGTTTAAGTTTTTAATTTTTGGTTAAAAGTGCCTATTTATTTATTAGTTTGTTAATTTTTAGGTAATAGTTCAAGAAGGAGTGCTGAGAATTGATTCGGTCGAATTTGCATGATTTTGGATGGTTTTGGACTAATATTACAAACATTTTGGAGTTTAGGGACCAAGAAGTAACAAGAAAAACGATAGAGAATCGAAAGGAAAATGAAAAATCTAGGGCTTGAAGTTTGTTCATTGTGGGTACAACGTAGGATGCATTGCAGACACAATGTAGGAGCAATATCTATCACAAATCAAGGTTTAAAGAGCTGAAAGTTGGTTGTGGGTACAATGAAATGGTCATTGCAACCTATTGCGGCCTATAAAAACTACATATTGCAGGTGCAATGAAAGGCCGCAATCACCTGTCCCAAAAAGGAGGTTCAGAGAGCAAGTCAGAGAATTACAGGTGCAATGATACCTGATTGCAGGTGCAAAGAAGGAATTGGGAGATCGTTCATTTGTTCCTTGCAGGCGCATTCACTTACTTTATTGCGGCCGTAATGACTAGTCAGCAGAAAATTTGTACTTTCCTTTTCCATGCCAAAGTCTTAATTTGGTAGGTTTCTTTTACGATTTCTAAGCACTTGTTAGGGCTTCTAAGCATCATATAAATAGGTTTAGACTAGTTCTCAGTTAAAAAACATCATACACATTCTCATACACAAAAAACACTATAGAAATGTGGGAGAAAAACACAAAACTTCTAAAGGTTCGGGGATCAAGTTTGAGATTCAACAAGGAGGAGTTTGGTGTAAGAGTTCTCCATCTTATCTAAGATCTAATTACCCGGGTTATACGTTTTATTTTATTTGTATTTTTTATTCATGATGTGTAACTGATTTAAAGTTAGGACAAACGATATAACTTAGTAAGACCATAATCGTGTTTTTCATGTTTAATTTATGCAATTAATTTTTATGTTAAATTCTTATTGGTATATTGTTTTGTCTTCATCTTTTTGACCAATGGATGAATGAATCTATGGACTTTTGTTAAACTCGATAGAGGAATATTTAAATTAGATAATGCAATAAGAATCATTAATTTAGACAACACAAATAGATTCTTGTGGCTAGGGCGGTCACCGTAGGTTGAACTTCAGGGAGGCATACATGAATTTCTTGTAAGAGGGTTGATAACGCGCTCACTTAGAGATAGGTGAGGAGGCCCAATAAAGCAGGATTAACTAGCTTCGAGAGGAGTAGTTAGTTAATTTCGTGAAATTCGATCGATAGATTAATTGTCGTGAATCCTAACATATATTCATCCTATATCCTTCTAAATTATTGTATATATTTTATTTGCTTAATTTTATTAACTTGTTATTTTATTTTCGTTTCTTAATAAAACTCAAGATTTGATCATTCAAATAAAGTTGAAACTAATAATTTCGGTATTTAATCCAATTCTTGTGGGAACGATAACTCGTGCACATTCTCCACTGTATTACTTGTTCGACCCGTACACTTGCAGATTTCATACACATATTCTACCCGAAAAATTTTTGGCGCCGTTGCCGGGATTGAGATTGATATCGATACCAATTAGTTCTAGCTTTACTTTGAATTTTATTTTTCTATCTGATTTGTTTTCCTTATTCTTTTTAGGATGGATGATGGTTATGACTGGTGCTTAAGCGCTAGTTTGTCTGTAAAAACTATTAAAGCTTTGGATGAATGATTTACCAGCACAATTGAAGGAATATGAGAAGAAACTTGAGAGTCAAAAGATGGAAACTGACTTAGTGTGTGATTATTGTTGTGCAAATCATGCAACTAATTGCCCGATTGCACATCTAGCACCCTATTAGGATCTAATGTGTAAATTTTGTAGTGAATATCATGAACTAAGTTATTGTCCAAACATGCATTTAGTTCCACAAGAGTTTGAGCATATAGAATTTTTGGAGAATGATGAAGGGCAACAAGATGGAATCTCTCAAATTATCAACCATTCTAATACTCTTCATGAAGAAAAAGTGTGAGCAACCTCTATTATAAAAGAAAAACATGAGAAGGATGAGGAAGTAATCTTAGAAGAGCAAGCTCACATTTAATGATGGGATAATTATCAAGTAATCCTCTAATCTTTGAGTTTTAAAATTGATTTTGTGATTCCACAAGAAGAGGAAGTTAAAATTTTCATAGTACAATTTGAGATCAATTGAGATGCCAATCCATATTTACATGAAAAGAATAAAGTAAATTTTTCGGTAAAGCCTAAAGACGGGAACAAAGTCAATCTTGGCAAGCTAGGTAGAACATCAACGGCTCTATTCAGAGCTCCCTAAAAATTATTTCTTATAGTCTAGCTCTAGACTACAAATTGAGCGCCGAATGTGAGACAACCCATTTTTTTATTTTATTGCATGCATTGCGTTGCATGTAGATTTTAAGACTTGTATTAGAAATTAGGACACATTTGTTTTATCTCGTTTATATTTAAATTTTAATGGATAGAAATCACGATTGTCCTATTCTTTTCATTGTTTTGACATATTCTTCCTCTACTGTTGGAGTTCAGACTAGCCACACTAGCCCTACTCCATCCATCCTATCAGATCGCAATCCAAACTCACCATCAGCCATACCCCCAGGGAGTTCCTAAAACTCTTTCTCCATAGTTTTGTTCTTTCTTGTCTACATTGGGATAATAGAGAATTTAAGTGTGAGGGAATCATTATATGTGATTTATTTGATCTGACTGATGTCTCAAAAATTTTTTCTAACTCTTGGTCTATATTTAACCTGCATATTGTCTAAATTTAAATTGTGCAGTTTCAAAAGTATTGTTCATTATTTGATGTTTTTGTGTTTACTTGTTTATGTACTAAGTAAAGAAAAAAAAGTGCAGTTAGATATTTTTGTTTTTTTTCTTTTCATATAGTTGTTATGTTTTTGTTGGAAAAAAAAACTATTATGTTTTGTGTACATATAAGAAAGAAATTCATGATCCTTGAGTACTAGATTTAACAAAGTTTTGCTTTACTGGAATTAGGATATTAAGCAATGCGAGACAGGTGGAAAAAAAGTTTGTATTGTTAACCTGGAGATATTCATAACACGATTGAATTAGTGAATCACACCATTTATTTATTCGCTTTGCCTGAAATTAGTTGTGGCTGGATTAGATTCATAAATTTAACCTAGAGAGATTTTTGAGCCTTAGACTTACACATCTTATTCAATCTCACTTTATTTGTTGTTGTGTGATATTCTTCCATGGGTTTGTGTCTCTAGAACTTACTCTATTTCTCTTTGAAGTTGTATTGTTACATGCATAACATGAATATGATTAAGCCGCACTTTCTTAATTAATCACTTTAGCTAAAAAGCCTACCTTATTGATAATTATCTTTTACATAAACCCTTTGAGCTTTATGGCCTAATTTTTTTCTTTACACCCCTTAATACTAGTTTTGAGCCGAGAACAAAATATATCTTTACCTTACCAATGGACTGGTGGATGTGTGGTTGCTTTTGTAGCTTCTGGTTAATAAGAAGTAAGAATAGGGGAGGAGAATGTTATTGATGAGGTATTGAGTCAATTTGATGATATATAGGCTGATGTGGTTTGTTGTTAGAAAGGATAAAAGAGTTGATGAAAGAGGAAAAAAGGGAAGAAATGAAAAGAACCAAAAAAAAAAAAGAAGACGGACAGATGGAAGGGGAAAAAATGCAATAGTGAAAAAAATAAAGCATTGACAATGAGAAAAAAGAGAGAGAATGCAAAAGGAAATTTTGTGAAAAAGAAGGAAAAAATTTTGATATAAAGGGTTGTTTCCAATTAAAATAAAGATGTGAAATACCTTTGGAAGGTGGGATATGTTGTTATAGTATAGGTGAGACTTGAAATTTTGCAAAGATAAAGGGAGTATTGATTTCACTTAAGATATGTACTTGAATATCATAAATAATGTGTTCCACTAGTTTCAATGGTTTATTAGTCTTACTTTCCAAATTTTCCCATTTTAACTCTTAGCCCTGTTGTAACCCCGAAAAGACCTTATAATTTGTGTCATGCTTGTGCACCTAAGTGGAGGAGAATGAAAAATTTTACGAGCCTATGGTAGAACTCTCATGTGGACAGAATTTTGAACGTAAACACTTAACCCTTAAACATTTGAGCGAAGAGTGAACTTATCCGTGAGGATAGGCCTATCCGGGTTCTGCCATTTCAGGTACAAGCTTTGTTTTATTATTCTAATGGTTGCTTGACAGTACTTATTGATGACTTTTTATGAGTTATGAAGGGTTAACCAGTACATGAAAAAAAAAGAGTGAAAATTTCTCAAAACTCTTCCATTGCTTTGGAGACTTTTTATTAGGCAGGCTTACTCTGAACTGATTAAAAGTTAGTATTGAGAGTTGTTATTTCATGGGTAATGTATGTTGAATCATTGTGTCATTGTTCTTTTGCTTTGTTTTGTGTGTTGTTCGAGGACGAATAACGACTTAAGTGTGGGGATATTTATAGATGTGTAATTTATATTCGTTAAATACTCCAAGTTGTATTTAAGCATTTTAATTTTTGGTTAAAAGTGCCTATTTATGTGTTAATTTGTTAATTTTTAGGTTATAGTTCAAGAAGGAGTGTCGAGAATTGATTCGGGTCGAATTTGCATATTTTAGATGGTTTTGGACTAATATTGCAAACATTTTGGAGTTTGGGACCAAAAAGTAACAAAAAAATGATAGAGGATCGAAAGGAAGATGAAAAATCTCGAGCTTGAAGTTTGTTTATTGTGAGCACAACGTAGGATGCATTGCGAGCGCAATGTAAAAATCAAAGTTCAGAGAGCTGAAAGTCGGTCGCGGGCACAATGAAATGGTCATTGCAACCCATTGCTGCATATAAAAATTACATATTAAGGCCGCAATCGCCTGTCCTAAAAACGAAATTCAGAGAGTAAGTCACAGAATGGCGGCGCGCAATGATACCGGATTGCGGGTGCAAAGAAGGAGTTAGGAGATCGGTCATTTGTTCATTGCGGGTGCATTCACTTACTTCATTGCGGCCACAATGACTAGTCAGCAGAAAATTTGTATTTTCCTTTTCCATGCCAAAGTATTAATTTGGTAGGTTTCTTTTACGATTTCTAAGCACTTGTTCAAAAAAGAAGAGCTTGGTGCAAGAGTTCCATCTTATTCAAGATCTAATTACCCGAGTGATCTCTTTATTTTATTTGTGTTTTTCATTCATGATTGTAACTGATTTAAAGTTAGGACGAAAGATGTAATCTAGTTGGGACCGTAGTCGTGTTTTTCATGCTTAATTTTATGTAATGAATTTTTAAGTTAAATTCTTATTGGTATGTTGTTTTGTCTTCATCTGCCAATGGATGAATAAATCTATGGACTTTTGTAGAACTTGATAGAGGAATATTTAAATTAGCTTATGTAATAAGAATCATTAATTTAGACAAGAAAAGAGATTTGCTTGTGGCTACTGCGGTCACCGTAGGTTGAACTTCACGGAGGTTTACATAAATTTCTTGTTGATTAATACACTTAAGAGGGTTGATAACGCACTCACTTAGAGATAGGTAATGGGGCCTAATTAAGTAGGATTAACTAGTTTCGAAGGGAGTAGTTAGTTAATTTCGTAAAATTCGATCGGTTATATAGATTAATTATTGCAAGACTATGTGATCCAATTATAGTGAAGTCGTGAGTCCTAGCATATATTTATCATATAACTCCTTCTAAATCATTGTATATATTTTATTTGCTTAATTTTATTAACTTGTTATTTTATTTTCGTTTCTTATTAAAACTCAAGATTAGTTCATTCAAATAAAGTTGAAACTAATAATTTTGGTACTCAATCTGATCCTCATGGGAACGATAACTCGGATTCATTCTCCACTATATTACTTGTTTGACCCATACACTTGTAGATTTCACACATAGATTCTACCCGAACACTGACTTTCTTTTTTGAGCGTGCCTTTCCCTCTCTGAAATACGTTTGACGTTTCTATAATTAAATAAGAAAAAGGGAGTTTAACTGGTTTTAACCGAACTAGTTCTATCCGGTTTGGTTTAGGCGCGTTTGACTGGCCAATTCGGTTTAGGCGAGTTTGGCCACAAGCCGAATAGGCCTGAGTCCATTTGGCCATCTCCGAACCACTAGCCGAACCGGGTTTTGATAAAAGGGGACCGAACAAGACCATACCGGTTTGGTTTTTCAGTTTCCTGGTTAAGACGCCCACCCGTACCCTTTGTTATTCCGTATTTGCCAATTGATACAGTCTCGTAACTGATTAATAAATAAATCATACAATGATTTTATTTATTTTTTATTTTTTTTGCTAATCGATATCGAAGCATAACAGGTAAACCAAATAGCAATTGTGTGTGAACTAAGTAACTGTTTAACAGGTTAAAATTTTATACCAACCACATAAGTTCTCTATATAAAATATTATTTTTTACAATTTTTTTATTTTTTATTTTTTTTTTAAATTTTTGTGTGCTCGTGTTGTGGGTTTAGGTGAATCTCTCTTTACTTTTTCACTGTGCATTCTTCAAAAAGAATCTCTTTCCAAAAGATTACCAGAGCTACAATAGCTTGCAAGCCTAATAACTGAATGCTTTGACTCTGTTCCACTTCACAAGGTTAAAGTTGAACCTCTAAAATTAGACAATTTTACAATATGAAAAAAATACATTTATTTGTCATCAACAATTTTCATGTAGTGAAGGTATTAGTTGCAGCTAGGGCTGGGCATCGGGCCTCCCAGGCCGGGTTAAGGCCAAACCCCAAACTGGCTCGACAGGCCAGCGAACCCGACATGGGTTGGGCCGGGTTGGGTTTTGGGTTAAGACCCTTCCTTTTCTTTTTTTAATTTAAAATTTGACCCCAAGTTTTTTAGGCCTATTATTGGGCCCTACTTTCATTATGATATTTTGGGCCAGGGTTTTAGTCTCACAAATGCATTAAGCTAAAGAGACGGAGAGAGGGCAGAGGCGGAGAGAGAAACGGCTGAGGTGACAACCATCGCATCAAAGGAGCAACAGCGGAACGACAATACGAAGCAACAAAGCAATAGTGAAAGGGAGAAATTTAGGGTTCCAAATTCGAAATCTGAAGTGTTTGGAATTTGAATTATAAGGACTAAGGAAGGTGGAGAGTGGTATTTTGAAATTTGAAATCATAGCTTTTCCTTTTAACAATGTGTTTCTTGTACTTTGTGTTGGATTTTGTGTTCATATTTCTGTCTATCTCAAGGAAAATATCATTCTGATGAGATTTTGAAATATAAGGCAACGTGATTCATTCATTGATCTCTACACGGTTTCAACTTTCAAGAAAAAAATAAAAAAAAAATTAAAAAAAAAATTTGTTAAAACAATTTAACCGAACCGGGTACGTCTGGTTCGGTTTAAACCGGGTTGAACCGTTTTGAAAGGCCGAACCGGCAAACCGAACTGGACCAATTCAGTTCGGCTAACCACGAAAGCCAAAAACCAAAGCGAACCAACTCGAACCGGTTCAGTTTGCCGGTTTACTAGTTTCAATGCCCACCCCTGGTGGCAGCTTTGGAAAAACCATTAATTGGATGTCTGTTGGCAAATTTCTTGTATTGTACAAGAGCGTTTTATGAGATAAATTCAAATAGCACGTGATATATATTATGAAGACATAAAATATTAGCAAAAATTAATTCTGAAATAAGATGTATGATTTTATAAAATCACTTGCCATCCAATTTAGAGATCGGTCGCCGTATCCTTTTCTCGCATCCTTCACAATCCATATGAACCAAAAGCTCCACAATCTAATCAAAAAAATGAGAAAAAACAAATTAATTAATTAACTATTAAACTACACTGTCGGTCACAGAAAGCACAAATGGAAACTATTATCTGTCATTCTTTCTTTCATCTTCCATTGGTGAAAAAGAACAAGAAAAGGTACATACAGATAAAGCATTAAAGGCAGGGGACTGCTTGGCAAACATTGTTGTGCAAACTCTTTTTTCATATATATATATATATATATATATAATAGGAAGGCACAAATTAAACAGACATGGATGTAAGAGGAGGATGATATATAAGCAAGATGAAATACAAAGAGAACTGCAAGGACCAGACAAGTTGACGCACATTTTCAACCTCCAAATGTTATCTTCACCTGTCTTGGCATTACATTCTTGCATTTGACGAGATCTTGTCTCCCTTGGTGAGATATTTTTATGCTCCCAGGTCCATATTATGAAGCTTCGGCAACAAGTTTGATTTAGCACCGTCTAAGAGCTGATTCCAGATCTGGTTACTGATGTCAATTTTTTGTTTTCCCCAAAGATCATATTGTATTTACCTAAATATGTAATGGTTTACGTCCATGTATCTGGTTCTCATGGTGTATGATTCTCCTCAGTTGATAACTGTGTCACGACCAGCAGTGTTTAACACTTTTTCCTCACATGGTCTCTTCCCTGTCGTGGGACTTACGGATTTCATGTCACGTCGGAGCACATATTCTTCTATAGTTATCACCAGCCCCTGCAGATTAGTGGGATTTTCTGAGGTCAGAGGTATAAATACATAAAGCTAAGAATTTTTGGGACATATACCCAAATCCTATATGTTTTGCCGTGTGCTCTTCCGATCTCTCAAATTAAGACAATGCTCATAGCATCATATTTCAGGACAGATATGTTAAGCATAAAAGAATTTATACTCTTATGCAACATGCTGACAGCAACCAAAGTATCAAATTCTAAAGGAATGCAAGAGAATGAAAAATAATTCACTATCTAAAATAAAAGATTTATTGCATATCATCAAAGTGATTGCTTATCATCTCTTCCAAGGCACCTTCCACTGT
>CAVNYN010273039.1:0-22522 GCA_963692815.1 Nyctanthes arbor-tristis | reverse complement strand
AGATACTATATAAATCATCACTAAGGAATCTATATATTAATAAAACCAGAAGTAAGTTAAATTTTTAATTGGAGAAGATTTAATTTAATTTCAGATTCTATTTCAGAAAATCTTTTTTATTTTACTTTATTTTGTTTTCTCCCACTAATATTGGTAACTGTCAATAGTGACACATAAATTATTTTGTTTTCTCCAACTAATACTAATAACTGCCCGCTATTGATATACAAATTAACTAATCTTAGTAACCGCCCACTACTATTGATAACCGCTAACTATTTGTAACTGCCCAAACCGCTTACTTTTGATAATTGCCCACTATTAATACAAACAATTAATTACAAAAGCATTCCTCCTGAAGCAATTAAATTAGGTACACAGCTTTCTTCCTGAAAAAATTAAATCAGGCGAATTTGAAATTTCTTCCGAGTTCTATGCACTGTTTTTCTTATCTTGAACACATTTTTCTGTACTTTTGACTTTCACTTTACTTGACTTTTCTTCAGTTTTATCAATTGAAGATTCCCGCAAATATGACTTGGATTGAGTTTTTTAATCGATTTCTTGACAGCGGAATTATTTTTCTCACCATTTGCCTTGGGCGACGACTTAGGAGCGCTGTAACGATCTCTAACAAGTCGTCGACTAAGAGGCAATTCTCTATTTCAGGAGAAACAGTTCCTTTGTGCCTTTCGAGCTTAGGAGATATTGGACGTGTAGTGAGTATATGTACAAATGATGACAACAGTACTATGTTAATTTGAAGTGCAACGGAAAAGTATCCTACTAATATTGGTAACCGCTCACGACTGATTAAAAAAAAACTGGAAAAGCATAACCATGCCTTGCGATTAATAAGGTAGTGGGTGATTACTTTACTCAATACTAAAATAGTTAAAAAATTAAAATAAAAAAAATGAAAAAATAAGATTCAAGTTGTTTGATGTAGAAAACAGTAGTTGGTTGAAAAAGAAGATGATGGGTGGTATCAATAGTGGGCATTTACGTATATTAGTGGGATAGTTTAAATAATACGTGTTTTAGCAAAAATAGTTCTAGTAAACTTACCAATACACAGGAAACTAAAGTAAAAGAAAAAAATAAAATGAAAAGAAACAAATGAATTATGTATATAAGCTTTATCGTTCTAAGCTAAAAATATAAAAAGTAAATGAATTATGTGTTCAGAATATATCTCCTTCTAGTACTCTTAATCTACTTGATATGTTCATGTATTTTTAATTTTTTCAATACAAATGATTTATATATATATATATATATATATAAACTATCCATTTCTAATTACATTTTTTTTTTATTTTCTCTTTTTAGACTTTATTGGAAAAGTTGTCGCTAAATATCCTCTAGAACATTTGAAATCATCTATAGGTCGAAGAAGTAATATTAAGATATGTTGAAAATGTTTTAAATTATTATGACTACTAATAATAATCGAATTATAAACTTTAATTGTTCATTGTTATGACAAATAATAAGAGTTAAGATTACCCACTTTTCAAGTACTCCTTAAAAGGTTGATATTTAATCGTGGGTAACTCCACATAATAGTGTCTAGAGTTGTAACATCATGTTGATATGAAAATATTTAGATGTGATAAGAAATTAAGAATGAGAAGTCAATTAATGAAACGATAAATATTGTGTATAATGGGATTTTTCAAAATTTTTAATAATATTAACAAAATATTTATTTTTGTTATCTTAAAATGTTACTTTGTTCATTACTTTACTCCTATGTTGTTTAATTTCCTTACGTTATACTTTGTCAATAAAATTTGAATGTGCAATGCACATGAGCAAATACTAGTAGTAAGTAATACGTTAATAATATGTAGAAAATGCTAATTTTCGTAAAATTTCTCCATTTTTTCTTTTTTTCATGCACTTATTTTGATCACTACTGCAATTCAAATGTAATGATACCATGGAGCAATAAGATATATGTGATGTTATAGAATTCATTTTCAAGAAGTATTATTAGATTAGATATAATTGAGAAGCGCTTGTTAAGTAGGGATGGCAACGGGGCGGGTCGGGGTCAGGTTTGGCCTTCCCTGTCCCCGCCCCGAATTTTTTTACCCCGCCCCGATCCCCGAGTGAGTCGGGGTGGGTCGGGATAGGAAAATCCCCGACATCTGTCCCGATTTTTTTTTTTTGGTAAAATCCCTATATTTTTTTTGTTGGCACTAATTCACAAGTTAGAGGCAGCACAGTTGGTTAAAAGTTGGGGTAAGTTGGATTGATGGTTGAGGGTTCGATTCAACCTCAACACCAATTTATTTTATTTTATTTTATTTTTTAAATTAAGTTGAAAGTTTCGGGTTTTCAGGGCAGGGCGGGGCGGGGCGGGGCGGGGCGGGGCGGGGCACCCCAAACCCGACCCGGGGCGGGGCGGGGCGGGGCACCCCAAACCCGACCCCGCCCCGAATCTGAAAACGGGGCACAGATTTGTGCCCCGTCCCCGCCCCGTTCGGGGCGGGTTTTCATCGGGTTCGGGTTTTCGGGGCTTTTTTGCCATCTCTATTGTTAAGCGAGTCTTTATATGGGAGAGCAAGACTCTCCTTAGAATTTTCACATGTTAAGGACATCGTAGTGGCGTCTCCTTCTTTTTAGTATTATCGAACCGTTTGCAAGATGAAGAAATCTGATTGAACATGGTAAAAAGCGATTGGAGCCCGTCATTTTGAATCCCTAAAATCCTACTACAAATTTTCCAATAGTAAAGGTGCACGTTAATTTCTTCCTACTCATTTTGAGCACTATTTACCTTTTCCCTCATTAAGAACTTGAATAGGTTACTAATTTTTTGTTGCTTTCTTTAATAAATCATAGGAATTCTGTGAAGTTTTCCCAAATTTTACAGTAGTTGAGCATGACAACCTCCACCGGCTGTTCATTCAGGTGCATTTTACATCAATTGTTGTTTTATTTTATTTTATTTCATTTCATATGGGGTGTTTTTTCTCTGGCTTAAATTTTCTTTTCATTAAGTTTATGTTTTTGTTTCATTAAGACTTCTGAAAACGTGTATCCGTTTTCCCTTCATTACAGTTCTTCTTTTCTTCTTCTAGGATATGTTGTGTTTTTGGCTTTCCTCGTTGTGTTGAGTGGTTGGTTGGAACTTGGAATAGTGTTGGATATTTTATATATATATATATATCTATATATCTATTTACTATCTAAAAGAGAATAAAATAGAGAAATATTTTTTGACGACCGTACCTCACTTATTTAGTTTAATTTCATACTAGTTGTATATCGGTGCGTTGCACGGAATATAATAATTAGCAAAAAAATAAAAAAAAACTGTGTGATAATTTGAAGAACTAAATAGTCAAAATTTTGTTGCGTACTACTCGATCATAAACATATATTGCTAATAATTACGATTTTATTACGTACAATCACAAAGATAATTAAATTGTCATTCATAAAACAATACTCTTAACTAATAAAAATGAGAATTAAATAGGAACTTTTTAATATAAATTTAATTTCACGTTGAATATAAAAATCAAGAAACCATGCAAAAAAAAGCATACAAAATTTATGTAACTCTAAAATTACCATTAATCCATATCTTTGTTCAATAAGCATCAATACAAGAAGTCTAAGAACACATTTAGAATGTGGATGATATTCATTTACTAGAATGAATTCTTTACCACATTCATTCTCTATCATATATTCTTAGAATAATTATTTTTCGCATATCATCATATAGTGTCATAAATTCTCCAAAGAAATCGCTATTCACTAAATCCATTCTAAAAATTCTAAAGTACACACCATTTTTATTACAAAAGACCCAAGAAAAACAATATTATAACAAAGGATAAATTCTATATGATTTACCCTTAACATTAATTCTTAACCAGTTTTTACTCTGAAAAGAATTAAAAGAATTTTTTATTTTTGTTCTAAATTATCATCATCATCAAATATTATTACTATTGTATCCCTAACTTAAAATTTTTACTGATATATAGGTTTCCACTAAAAAATAATAAGTTAAGTGTTTACCCATATGTTTTATGACATGTGATTTATTATATTGAATTGAATTAAAGTAAAAGTTTTGAAACTGATTTAATTTAATTTACTTCCTTATCTATATTATTATGCCATTAGTCTCATAGTCGGTACTTAATCGAAATTATAAGGAACTTTCAATCACTCAATATTTGAAATTTGTCTATTAACTAATAGAATTTTAAAGAAATATAAATCTTTGAAGATAACCTAAAATCTAATAGAATAGATATACCAAATACTAATGAATAATAAATAGCATAAAATTACAAATTAATTTAGAACTTAATTGAGAATGTGTGTGTACATTTATATATGTATTTATGAAAAAATATAAGATTGGAGATTACAATCTCCAAACTTATATATGTATATATAATATATATTAATATGAAAATGTATATAAGATTGAAAGCATATAAACTAAAAAAAATATAAGCGGGAGAGTAGATATATATATATATTATTTTATTTATTTATTTTTTTGAAAAATATCTCATCTCGAAAATCTAAACCCGAAATATAACTTTTATTATTTATATATTATTATATATTATAAT
Source organism: Nyctanthes arbor-tristis (assembly GCA_963692815.1). Lineage (NCBI taxonomy): Eukaryota > Viridiplantae > Streptophyta > Magnoliopsida > Lamiales > Oleaceae > Nyctanthes > Nyctanthes arbor-tristis. Next base: position 17,909 of record CAVNYN010273039.1, on the reverse strand, counting down.
TACGTATATTCTATATATGTGCATAAAATAAAAACATATATATAAGATATTAGAGATTAATTTGGAACTTTATTAGTTGGAAATGTGTATATATTATATATATATATTATTAAAATAAAATAAACAAATAAGAGGCATATATAAGTAAGATAGTGGTTTTGCCGGGAAAATTTGCATAGGACAACTATCCTACTTTAATATATATATATATATATATGAGTCCCTTTCAAACACTTCCCCGAAATTTTGTTAAAAAACCTCCCTCGACATACATAGATGCATGTCATGTGAATTTAAAATACACATGATTTAAGCTTGAAATACACGTGGCGTGTATCCATATACACCACATAGAATGTGAAGTGTTTTAATAAAACTTCTGAAAAGTGCTTGAAAAATTTCCATATATATATATATATATGTATAAGATAAGATAAGATAAAATTTGCCCCTTACCATTATTAATTATTATTTTGATTTTATATTTGTTTTTTTAGTTAAATCATGCATTTATAAACATTGCATTGGCAATTAGTAAATTGAATTAAATCATACATTTATATCAGTGAGTAACCATGCATTTGTATGGTTAAATGGCTAAACAATTTGTGAATGGAAATGTTTTATTTGGCTAAACAAATAAATCATGCATTTGACTAATCATGTATTCATATGGGTTAAATGGCTAAACAATTTACGAATAGAAATGTTTTATTTAGCTAAACAAATATACACGCACACACTTAGTGGTGGGCATCGGTTGGCTCGGTCCGGTTTTTCGGCCTGACTGACACAGAACCGATGTCGTCGGTTTCAGAAGATCTTAAACCGAAACCGGCCGGTGTCTAGCTTGCCACCGACGCCAATCGAACCGGTTTCGCGTTGGTCGATTTTGGTTTAACTGACGGTCAAGTTGTATTTTGTTTGAATGGGAAATCAGATATCAAATTCACCCACAAGAAACACATCCCTACAACCATACAAACAGAACAGAAGAAGGAAGACGCAGATTCTGCCAGTGGTTAGAGTCATACAAACCCACATGACGTTCACCTTCTGTTTAGACTGCCTTCTTCAATAATTCTTCTTACGCCCAGCCGACTACGGGAGGCAAAAAAAACCGCCAACCCGGTAACCCGGACCGACCCGACCCAGTTCGGGTCGGTTCAGGTCGGTTTTTGGCCATTGTGGGTTGGATTGCGGGTTTCAGCCGACCGAACAGAGTCGGTCGGGTTCGGTTCACGGGTTTGAACAACCAAACCTGTTGAAACCTAACCGGTCAAACCCGGCTCAGTTTAACCGGTTTAAACTGGTTTGATTATTCCTTTATTTTATTTTTTTAATTTTTTTGTGGTCCTAAAAATGTGCAATACTCTCCAGTCTCCACTTTCTAGGTTTATTGATTTGAATGAAACTAATACTTTCATTTGAAATTTGAACCACAATACCAAAGATTCAAAATACCAAGTTTCAACTCAAAATCAAAATAACAAAAACTCTATTTGAAACATGGAAACCCTAAATTACTAGCTAGTCTCCCTTCTTCTCCCTTCCGCCATATCACCGCCACCGTCGCTCCCTTCCTCTATTCCGCCGGACCGCCACAGCTGCTGCTTCTTGGTTTTTGTTCGCCGATGCTGCGTTTGGGAGACCGCGGCTGTTGCTACTTCTTGGTTTCTGCCGCCACTGCTGCGTCTGGGTTTCCGACTGCAGCCGCTGCCGCCCTGCACGACCGTGGCTGCTGCCACCAATGCCTCCGCCGCCGGCCCCACCTTCTCATCTCTCTCTATACTTAAAGTTGAAACCCTAAATCGTCCCCTCTCTTGTGTCCTTCATTAGATTAGAAATGAGGCCTAAAATGGGCCTGAAAATACAAATGGTCCGAAATATTTTTTGCATCCCAAATAGGCCGAAATATCTGCATACTTTTCAGTTTTTTTTTTTTTAAAAATATTGTAACTCGAAACCCGACCCGACCAGACCCACAACAGGTCGGTTTGGGTTAGGTTGACCGGCCCTTGTAAAACTGCAAACCGAATGCATGTTGCGTCGGTTTTGGGTTCGGGCCTAACCCGGTCCGACCGACCCGACGCCCAGGCTTAACGCCGACGATGAAGGAAAAGGTGAGCGTTCTTTCTCTGTCGACCTTGCCTTCTTCAGAATCTGGAGTTCGGTTAAATTGGAAAAAATCTAGGGCTTGGCCTCTAAAATTAGACAAACGGAATTTGGATCTAGTAAGCTTTGTTTTGTTTTGACTTTGGATTGGGTTGTTTGTTCTGGATCTCAGTGGTAGACATAAAACTTAATGGCCCACAAAATTGGTTAAATATTTCAGATTCAAGCTCGGTTCCCTTTGCTCGGTTTAACTCGATTCGATTCTCACTGTTCGACGTGTTTCAGTATAAAATCGGCCGATTTAACTCGGTTTTTGCGGTTTTCAGTCCACTAAACTGCCAACAGACCTGAATTTCCTCAATTTCCTCACAAACCGACCGAACCGAACTGGAGAACCGATGAAAACTGGCCAATTCGGTCCGGTTCAATCCATCGGTTTTTGGCGGTTTTCAGTTTAAAATGCCCATTCCTACCCATACTATACTATATATAAAAGATAATAACTTTGAGAAATATTTTTAGACGAATACCATCATCCATATTTCATAATTACATATTTGTCCTTTAATTATATTATTGTTTATAATTAAACATAAATTAGTATATAGTAGCATATTATAACATAATGTTTTGTTGTCTTCCTCTTAGAATCCCCCTCACGTCTAATATTTTATTTTATTTTTGCGTCAAATCGTATTTAGTTACAAAATATTATTAATCAATCTGATTTACATGTATTTTAATCATATTTTTCTTTGAGAAGAAATTATGTGTTCTTTGATTAAAATGACATGCGGAAACAATCATTGGCCATGAAATTTTTTCTAAAACATTTTCTCCTTATCAAATACAACTTCTGATTCATTTTTCAGGTTTTAGTCGATTTTTTAGTATAAGTTTGGTAAGATAAAAAAGTCTAGCTTAATTAAGATAGTTAAGTGTTCATTTTTTTCAACAATTTAAAGGACTAATATTTAGATAAATAATATCTCGAGATAACATTATAGAAACACCAAATACACGCAACGCACATGTCACATACTATCTATATATATAATATAAACTATATAAAAGAGAATAACTTGAAGAAACATTTTTTGACGATCCTACCCTCACTTATTTAGTTTAATCTCATATTTGCCCCATGCGATTATTAATTATTATTTTGATTTTATATTTGTTTTTTTTAATTAAATCATGCATTTATCAATATTGAATTAGCAATTAGTAGATTGCATTAAATCATACGTTCATATCCGTGAGTAACCATCCATTTATATGGTTAAATAAATAAGAAATTTGTTAATGGAAAGATTTTATTTGGCTAAACAAATAAATCATGCATTTGACTAATCATTTATTCATGTGGGTTAAATGACTAAACAATTTAAGAATAGAAAATTTTAAATTCACACACTATACTATATATAAAAAATAATAACTCAGAGAAACATTTTTAGATGATAATACCCTCATTCATATGTCATAATTACATATTTGTCTTTTAATTATATTAATTTTTTATAGTTAAGCATAAATTAGTATTTAATAACATATTATTATGACAAATAATGTTTTGTTGTCTCCTCGAATTCTAGCTTTAGAATCCTCTCTCACGCCTAATATTTTATTTTATTTAATGTTTGCATCAAATGGTATTCAATTACAAAATATCATCAATCAATCTGGTTTACACGTATTTTAATCATATTTTTCTTGAGAAGAAAGTATGTATTCTTTGATTAAAATGACATACGGAAATAATCATTGGCCCACGAAATCTCTCTAAAATACATTTTCTCCTTATTAAATACAACTTATGATTCCCTTTTCAAGTATTAGTGGACTTTTTAGTATAAGTTTGGTAAGATAAAAGAGTCTAGTTTAACTAAAATAGTTGAGTGTTTATTTTATTTTCAACAATTTAAAGAACTAAGGGTGTGTTTGATTGCAAGAATTTTCTCTAGAAAATGTCGATTTTCCACCTAAATTCTCACTTTAGCAGTATTTGATTGGTTTTTTCCCTAGAAAAAGTTTTTCTATTTTTGGTCACGTGACCATATTTTCCTTAAAAATGAGGAAAACATTTTCCTTGGAGGGCTAGGTTTTTTGTTTTCCAAGGAATTAGAATTCCATATATTTCCTAATATTTGGCTTTTTTATTTAAAAAACATAAATAAATTGCAGTACAAATGTAAAAAAAAAAAAATATCGATTTGCAAAGGAAAAAAAAAAAAGACATATCCTTGGAAGCCCTACATTTATTTGCAATCAATTTCATTCAAGAATTCTTTTCCTCGGGTTCAACGACAATTCTTCAACTTCGATCAAGGTTTGTTTTCTTTATCCTTCATTAATTAATGTATCAAAATTGAATTCATATCCTTCTTTTAGGTCTTATTTTGAAACAATAGTATCAAAATTGAATTCATATCTTTCAATAGCTCTTTTTTTTTTTTTTGGGGAATGTTTAATAATAGTTGTGATCCTAGGGACTGTAGTTAAATGTATATATGATGACGGTTGCTTGATGACGAAATTCGATTAATATTTCTTTTTATTTTAATAATTTGAGTTTTTTTCTATCCCTTGCAATTTGTTTATTTCTTGTAAAATTAAATTCATATAATAGATGCCACTGACATATGATTAGAAATAACCTATGTTCTTATCTTTTCTATTATCTCTTTTTCTACTTTGTTAAATTTTTATTACAAACAACTTGTGTTCCTAACACTTTGTTACATACCATTTCTTGATAATGTTAACAAATATAAGATTGTATGAGCATTTTACAATGTCTAATTATACATCGTCATTTGAGTCTATAACTTTATTTTATCTTATTTATTTCATGTGCACCAATAATATATCATGCAAGCTAATGAAAAAATCTCGTAATATCAATAAGGTTCAAAGTTTAGTACACTCAAAAAGTCAATTATATATTACCACTTGAGAGGATGTCCAATAAGACGGAACGACAAGTCTAGATAGATCAATCATTCTTGCGCTAAGGCATTGAAAAAAAGTACAATTTATATAGAAAACTTAATAATTCATGTGAAAAAAGATAATGACTATCAAATAATTCTTCAAAATGAAAACAAAAAAATTTGAGGAAAAAAAAGAAAGATTGTTTCCATGGAAAATAATAGCTATCAAACACCAAAAGATAGAAAATAACTACTATTTCTAGGTGAAAAATTTAGTAAATCAAACATGTGTAATTGACATTTCCCAGGAAAATTAATTCTAGGAAATTCAATTGCCTATAATTCATTTTCTTTCCATGCATTTTCCACGCTTGCAATCCAGCAATACCTAATATTTAGATAAATAATATCTCGAGATGATATTATCGGAACACCAAACATGTGCAACGCACTTGTCACATACTAGTGATTATAAATGCTAATTGAAATTTTTTAATAAACATATGTTTGTGGAGTATGAATGTATGATGGGGCTAAAGCTACATGTTACGACATACATCCTGCTCAAGTCATAAAAATTTTTAGTAGTTAGCTAGATGTATCATCTGACATGGCGTATTAAATATTATGAAAATCCTATTTTTGATGGGTATTATGAATCATTTTGGCTGCCAAACTTTGCCTGTGTTTCCAAAGATTTTACTTAAAAGAGTATTGAGTGTTTACATGCTTGGGTCACTAACTCTTTTGTTTGCTTTTGGTAGGATGATTCTGAAATATTATCAAGTAAATGACTATCTTCTACCTCGTGAGACCATTTCCAGGGTACTAGGAAGATACCATTGAAAATAAGATTCCCTATGATAAAGACAAGCATGAAGACTGAAGATGTTGGAAAAATTATGTTTGCCTAGTTTGTATTTAGTTGTAGGATGTCATCGGACGAATCAATTACACTTGTACTAGTTGCCTCGCTTGTCTTCTCCAGGTCTTCCGCAATTACTTCAGCAACTCCTAGCTTGTCTTTTACAGGAGTCTTCCTTAATTAATTCAACAATTCTCCAATCTATTTCTGCATGACGGAGAAGGGGGAAAAAGGATACAAGATAAAACACCATCCCAGACAACGAAACAGTTCATGAAGTAACTCCTAAAGCCAACATCAAGCCAATGCATGATATGTGGTTGCTAAGTCAAATAACAAAAAACTGACAATTTCAACCTATAAAAATTTCTTGTCCAGGACACTTGGGAAGATTTTATTTCCTACATATCGCATCAAATTCAAGTCAAAGGCTATAACATGCAGTGAAACATCTAAAAAATCTCCCAAATAAGCACCAGGTATGATCTTGTCACATGTAGATGTAGTAACTTAAAAAGGGGTATTCATCAACACATATAATATTTACGTGTAAATATATATTACTTAACAAAAAGCAGAGCAACTACTTGCTTTACTAGAAAATTTGTACAGCATATATCATTCATCTAAATGAAGGTTTCGCATACCATTAGTTGTTAAAGACATATTCTGCCCACACCAAAAATTCAATCTTTTCATAATAATTTCAAACCAAACACACAAGCACAATTTGCAAACTTAATTAGACCACACGGCAAGGATCTTAGACGACTACACAAATATTATACACATCTAAACCTAAAAAATCGTCTAAATCTTAGACGACTACACAAATATTATACACATCTAAACCTAAAAAATTGTCTACTTTAGACAGTGAAATAACATCACCACTCACTCATGTTTGGTTAACTGCCCCCAAACACTAAAATAGGATTACAACTATAATGCTATAAGGATCCTACATCCATTACTAAAATGTAATCTTATAGCAACTAAGTAACTTTCAAAATCTATAGAAAATACCATTCATAGTTAGATAAGAGCTGCTTTTCAGGTGGAAACAGATGAGCAACAACACGCAGTTAGATTGCTGAACATAAGCCTCAATACAATTGAAATTTTAATACAGAAAACACCACATTGAAACAATAAAACTTTACAAAATCACTAAAAATAATTATATAATGAAAGCTTACTTCTATTACAAAATCTGTCTTTGATTGTTGATTGTTGCAGTTTTTATGGTGCTGTTGGATTTTTATTGAATATTTTCTTACAATTTGGCTCTCAATTCAATTATATACATTTTTTGTGTCACTTAACTGCAGCAATTTGAATGACTATTCCAGTTTGCTTGCCTGGGTGAGGATTTAATATACAAAATTGTGCTAAAAGAGGTTAGCCTCCACAGATAATGTGTCAAAAATTTTACCTTGAATTTTTTCCCCGAACTATAAACCACCTTAAAAGTAACAATCAGTCACATTGGTGGCAAGGAATCAAGAGTAACGAGCCCTATGGTTAGTGTTTTTCCTAATTGTTACATGCAAAAAAAAAAAAAAGAAGAAGAAGAAAAAACGAAAAAAAAGGACTAGGTAACATGGCGAGACGAACATTCTCACCACTGAGGTTGATATTTATTTCACAATGTTAAAAAAGAAAAAGAAAAACAGAAAAAAGAAGAAAAATACAACAGAATCCCATAGGCTGCAAGAATTTACCATAAAGAATAACTTCTCCCGTGTTTAATTTTCATGGAATATCTAACCCCATTATATATACACATTGGTTAGGAATGTATCAGAAAGGACAGAAAAATGTAATTAGCATGAAATCTGATGCAAATATGTAAATAATTAACGGCACTAAGAAAAGAAACCAATTAATGCACGGATTGTCTTAATTTTGAATTTCTCCACCCTTCTTCAAGTCGTCTCAAAGACGTCTGTAAATTAAAATTTTCTAATTTTGTGGAATCTGTCTTAACAAATAACACATTGTTTTTACTCTTTGGTGAAGAGAACAACAAAATCGACCCACAGAAAGAACTAGAGTACTATCAATAATTAAATAAAGGAAAAAAGGAAACAAAATTTACTAAAAGAATCTGGAAAAACCATGAATTGATTATCATAATTCGATTTAGACCCCAACTTTAATCCGTCAAGAAATCCAAGACCAAAATTCCATTTCTTCCTTTCAAAAAAAAAAAAACAAATAAATAAATAAAAAAATCCATTTCTTAAAATGAATTGAAATGACCAAACCTGGACAACACAAATGCTTCGCAAACCATCGACCGAAGACCAGAGCAAGCCAATCGGCCGTTTCTAGCTCGGAGTTGGGGGTGGGGTTTATTGAAACCTGAGAAGAATCGCGTTCCGACGGCAGGGGTGGTTTGAAGGCTTCCCTTTACGAGATTTGATTATCTCAAGAAGGGGCATTTAAGTAAATTTGTGGCATTACGTAAGACTTTACGTAAATGGGAACCTACTAAAAGCAAAATTGATAAAACTGTTAGTCTGTGATAGCTTTAGCTTATATGTTGTTTTTAAGTAAACATGGTTTGTGAATGAGTAATTACGAGTTATGGTACAATTAGAAAATGGTATCTCGAATGAGGTTGGTAGAAAGAGTTATGCTACAAGAAGACTTAGTACATATACTTGACTGTAAATACATGACCATGAGCCGGTAATGTGGAGACGCATATTGTGGGACAGACAGGTAACACTCACTAATATGAGGGTCAATTACTTATTTTATTGGTTCATTTAAATGGAACTGACGGATTGTGCCATCAAATGTCATCTCACTGGTATTAGAGAATTTTCAGTAAATACATAGAGTATAATCTTTTTTCTTTTCTTTTTTTTTTAACATATCACACCACTTTCAAATTAATTATGATAATCACACGGACCATATTTCCAATGTTAAGCTCTACATCAATTATTTACATTCAACTAAAATTATTCAAATAGAAATGGTACCCGAGCACTTCTTATATTCTAGCTTAGCTACTCTCCTTGTGTTGGAAACATTTCTAGTACTCTAATAGAACCTACTCCATCCCGCATAACTAATCAAGGATCCATCCCACATAACTAATCAAGACCCAACATATGGATTTAGGACCCCAATTTATTGATAAATTTGGCCAATGAATACACGTGTATGTTTTCCATTGACCTCGTGTTCAATCTTCCTGGATTACTACAAATTTTTCTCCTTCTTGTCGGTTTAGAAATTGGAAGTCAGTTTTAGTTAGGGTAGTTGGCATGTTTATCTCTAAATATTCTCTTTTAAAAAAAATATTCCAGAGATTGAAATTCGAATTACTCGTACACAATTCTTTGTACACGCTCAAAGTGATCCCTCCTCGTTGTGGGTTGAGAAATCAGAAGTCATTTGTAAGTTGGCAGGAAATTTCTAAAGAATCAGGGATAAGGAACCCGGTTTTCAATGAGATACTGTTATGTGGTATGTGTCAAGTGAAGTGTCAGTCTGTAATTAGAGACCGAGCTCCGTAAGAAACCCGACCTTATTTTCATAGCCGGACCGGTAGTTGGCATGTTTATTCTCTAAACATTCTCTTAACCCAAAAAAAAACATATCCAAGATTGAAAGTGATCCATTTGAGAGTCATCATAATTTAAGAGTGATGTGATATGTGAAGAATCTATCCTCGGTGAGGACCGTGAAGGGGCGGAAATTGAACCCAAGACCTCTATAATAGAATATAACATGCCAACCACTAAGCCACATTAGCTTTTTGGTTTTTTGGATAAGTTTTAAAGTATATATATACACAATGTTTGGTAAGGATTTAAAAATCATTTCAATTTATCAATCAATTTAAATTTCAAATTTTAGACGCAGGACAACACCACATTTAATCACATATTTGATGTGATGTGAACTTTCACATCGTTTTAATCATTACTTCCACATGACACAATTAAATCTCGACAACTATATAAAATTTAAATTTTAAATCCATTTAAAAAATCAACTTTTTATAAATCCTTACCAAATATATTAATTTGAATTTGATTAGGCGATTATTTCTTTCAATAGAATTTTAATAAAAAATGACCTACTGGTAGTGATGGCATCGGGGCGGGATAATATTTTTTGCCGCCCCGCCCCGCCTCGCCTCGACCATTTCGGGTTGGTTCGCGGCTGTAAAACTGCCCCGTTTAGTACCCCATTTATTTTTTAATTTTTTTTGGGGTTTTGTAATTGCTTTTTCTTTTTTCTTTTCTTTTTTTTTTTAACACCTAAACTGATCGGGATGGATTGGGGCAACCCCGATCCGTCCCGCCCCGCCAACCCGCGGGAGGCATTTTTTTGCCCCGTTCAATTCAGGGCAACGCGAGTATTTGGCCGGGTCGGGATAAATTGTCATCCCTACCTACTAGTTGAATCAATAATCCGACGGTTAAACCATTGACCCGTTAAACATATATGTTAGTTAGGTCAATAACTGGGGTGAGGTCTGAAAATTGTGCTCTTAATCTCTTTTTTGGCTTTTACATTTTAATTTTTCAGAAACTTTTTAATTACTCTCAATATATATTTCTCGATTTTTTTTTTAATTTCGCTTTACCAAAAACTTTTTAATTGTTTGGATTTTAAAATTAAATTTGATACAAATAATGGAACCCATTCCATCAAGAAACTTTATATTCCACCATTTTTTCTATTTATTTGTTTTAAAACAATATGTGTGTGTGAGATTCGAACAAGTGTTATAGTGATTAGGAATTCACGTTTCGGGGAGATACTGGGTTCGAATCGCACATACCTTTCCCCTATTATCCCTTCCCCCTATCTCCCCTTGTATAAAGAATATATATAAGCAACATTACAAATAAAATAAGAACCAACTGGATTATCGAGGTTTGAGATGCAGGAAAATACATTGTTCCCATGAAAAATAATGTAAAAACGCCTTGATACTAACCCTTTTGTTTTGAGGAAAATTCTGAAGATACTGGTACACATCTCTCATCTTTAACCACTAACATTATGGCGGAATAATTAGAGAGTGGTGTATTTAAGGTTATAACACTTCATCTTCTGGTAGCTTCAATAATATGCCGTACTTTCAAGGGATAGTTATAATTGCTCCAACACTTGATATAGTGCAAATCATAAATGACCACATGGTTAATATAACGCCCCAAAATTTCATTTATATTTCTTGAGATTTTTCTGGAATTTTAAGGAATAAAATAAAGTGCTATACTTGATTTTATTGAAGACAAAATTATTTATTAAGAATAAAAGACAATATTTTTAATATTTACCCAAGGGTAAATGTGTAATTAAATGAAAATTTAAATGCAAGTTAGCCCTTAAAAAAAACTATAAATAGTTGAAAATTAAAATAATTAATATTGTAAAAAAAAATCCTCGAAACCCAGGTAACTCTGTTTCCTTTCAAAAAAGTGGCTGGATACCACTTGAGGCAGTGTACCCTTTGTGAGTGTTTGGGACTCGGCGGCTGGCTTACCCGCTAAATACACTGGACGCTTAGGGACCCGATGGCCCTCTACTTGGGTATATATACTGGACGCAGTATTGGGGGCCCGACAGTAGATGTGATGTGGCCAGGCCTTATCTTTTGATATTGGTAAGTCCTTTAGAGTAGGGCATGTGCGCGCTATATATATTGACAGGCTTTATTTATGACAAGCTCACCTGGTGCTTTATATGTGGGACGCAGGCCCTGCATGACTGGTTGGTTACGTGTGGGAGCATCGGTTCATTTGTTATATCTCATGAACAGGCTATGCAAGTTGTCATGTTTACTGAGTTTTTATGGCTTACGTAGTTACGTTGTACTGAGACTTATGTGTCAACAGTGGAGACATTAGAAGTTCAAGGAGGGTTGGACTGAGAAACGCTAAGTCATGCTGATTTTATCGAGGTAAATAATTCTATTCCACTGTACCGGATAAAATAGTATATCGTATTTTTCTTGAGGGGCGGGTCGTTACAGATAGTATTTCAGCATGATTATACTTCGTGTCAGCGTATTTCGGTTCAGTCCATATGAACTTCCAACGATTATGTGAGTCATTATGTGTTGTATATTTTTATTTATGTAATCAGAGTACGTAGCGGAAGCATGATTTAAATAGTTATGGACTTTGAATTTCGATGACGAAATTCTTTTAAAAGAGGAAGAGTTGTAACGCCCAAAATTTCATTTATACTTCTTGAGATTTTTCTGACATTTTTAGGAATAAAATAAAGTGCTATACTCTATTTTATTAAATACAAAATTATTTATTAAGAATAACATATAATATTTTTAATATGATGATTATCCATTACAGATAATTGTGAAATTTACCCAAGGGTAAATGTGCAATTAAACAAAAATTTAATTGCAAGTTAGACCTTAAAAAAACTATAAATAGTTGAAAATTAAAATAATTAATATTATAAAAAAAAATCCTCAAAACCTAGGTAACTCATTTTCCTTTCAAAACGCGGCTGGCCAGGCTTTTACCTGGCCAGCTACCTTTTGATACCTGACCAGCCAGGTAATATGTGTAACATCCCGATTTTTTTTATATTTCCACTTCACGTAATAGATTAAAAACATAAAGGCCAAATTAAATATAAACGTAAGATTAAGGGTTAAATTGAAAAAAAATGGCATGAAAATCAGGATGGCTCTAGAGAATTCTTGTGAGGTTGGGCCATTTGATATAATATATATATTATATATATCTATTATATTTTAAAAGTAGGAGAGTGGCCAGTGAGCCACTCTTCCATTTTCCACTCAAATTTTCGTATATGTAATTTCTATTTTCTTTTTTCAACCTTTTCTGTAACCTGTACACACGGGCTTTTTTTGGGAAATGGTAGCCACACATCAAGCCAGCAACATGCACCCTATTCTTTTGCATTGGGCCCTGTTCCAATACCCTTTAATATTCTCTTTGTTTATTGTGTATATCACTAATATATAAAATGTAAAATACTTGTAAAATATTTAGATTCAACATTTAACTCTATCATTTTCCTTAAATTCTTAATTTGCCCTTTATTTTTTTATACCCTATTTATTGCACTCTATTGATTAATGACAATATATTAAAATATTGTGAAACTAAAATATTAAGCTTTATTTATTACACTCTTATTAATCAATTTTTATTAAGAAACTAATATATTGTGAAACTTTTCTTGAAACAATTTGTATTTATAATATTGTATTAATCTTTAGTGTAGTATTTATTATGGTTTATTTCAATTTCAAGTATTATTTCATAGTGTGGCAAATTGTAACCCGCTTTTGATTTTTTTTTTAATTTCAAATTCTATTTTTACTTCTAATCTCACATTAATTCCTTAATTTCAATTAGTGTATTGTTTAAATTCAATTTCAAGATTAATCTTTAGTTTTTATTGTGGATAATTTTCGTTCAATTTCAAGATTAAAACCACAATATTAAATACAAAGCTACCATATTATTAACTCTTAAAATTAGTATTTTACAAGAAATTTGTTTAAACAATATGTTTTAAGAAATCATAAATGATTATAATTTTTTTATTGAAAAAGTAATGATTTCATAGATTTAAATATATTTAAATACTATCAAACAGTCATAGGAATCCAAAACCTAATTATTTTATTGTTCTAAGTTTTGCATATTACATTATATGTTGCCATATAACGTGCAAAGCACGTTTAAAAATTACACATTTATAGAATATATAAAATAAAAGTGAATATATGGAGAAATATTTTTAGACGATTTTGCCTATACACATTTATTTTAATTCTTTATATGTCCCTAATCATTCATTAATAGCATTATAGTATATTATATTATATTATATTATAATCACTACTATAAAAAACAGAGAATGAATGTAGAACATTCACTTCTCATTTTTACTATTGACATTTTTTATTAATATCAATAGTACCCTTTTAATTTTAGTGTTTAATTCATATAAATAATTATGTCATTAATTAGTATTTTGTTTAGTACTAATTATATAATAAATAGTATTTATTAAGTAATAATTACTTATGAGTGTGGCTTTTTATTTTTATTGAACTGATAAATTTTTTCATTAAATAAATTTAGTTTGCTCACAAAGTTTTTATTATAATTCTTCTATTTTAACTTAAAGAAAAAACTTATTCCATATAGTTTTATTTAAAAATATGTTTTTCTCTTAACAAAAATATTTACACAAATTTTAATATACTTTGCCCTGCATCTCCCGCCCCCGCCAAAAAAAAAACCATACCTTTGTCCATGTAATTTTTTTAAAAAACAAAGTTCAAAATGTGTACAATTCTCTTATTCAAAAAAAAAAAAAGAAAAAAATAATTAGATTTATATGCTCTTTTTTTTTTTGGTTTATTAGACATAATTCGCCTAAAATTATTATTAAGTTTTATAATTATTGCAAATTAAGCATCACCATCATTATTTGATATATACAATTATCAAGGTATCCTTCGATTCACATAATTTTTCATTCAAATTAATTTGAAAATATGTTTATAATTTCCAGTTGTATATTTTATTAGATAATCAACTTTTTGGAAATAAGTAAATACTTTAACCATTGTAAATTTTTTTAAACTTTCTTTCAAATACTTTAATCATTTTAAATTTTTTTAAACTTTCTTTCATTAATTATTTGGGTTTTCAAGAATTTAATGATCAAATTTATTAGTGTTACTAACGGCATTCTTATGAAACTTTTGTGATCTCATAAATAAATTCATTTTATTTATAAAACAATTTTAAGACATTCTTAATGATTATAAACTTATAAATTTATTATTTATTTTATACAATAAAGTTATGTTAACTTAAATATAATAATTAAAGATAAACATTCAATCAAATAATAATTTTAAATTGCCATAATTAATAACATTATCATTCTAAGTATAATAATAATAATAATAATAATCTAAAAAGGATATTTTTTATTATGACAAAGGAACTGTAAACGGAAAGAATTGAACCTTGATGAAAGGTATGAAAAACATACTCAAACGCCATCTGACCATGTTGAGTCTTGGCTCACATCTTTCTTTCTTACTCACCCCCTTTTGGCCCCTTTTTTTTAGGCCAGTAAAGATATATCATATCTTAGCAAGTTATTTTATTGTAGTAACTTTTAGTTAGCATGTATGTTTATAATACAAATATATTCTACTATTATGTAAATGATTTTTATGACAAAGATAATGTGCAACGCACGTTTAAACTACTCATATAATAATATGCACACAAGCCGCAGCGCATACGTGGTCAAAAATAAAGGATTACAAGCCCAACATTGACATTTTACAAGTTTGTTATGCATGCACCGCCATCTTTTTTCCCCCTTTCATTGGAATGTTCATGTTTCATCTGATTTTATTTATTTATTTATTCATTTTTTGCAAAGATGATGATTGTATTTATTTTGTTTGGTTTATTGTTTGTTAAAATATGTTCTATTACTGGTTTTTTTCCTCTTGGATTTATTAGGATTTTATTTTCAGATTATTGGAACTCTTAAACAAATATTTGTTCAATGAAAACATTTTTACAATTTTCGTTCTTAATTGATGTGACTTATCAACGTTTTAAAATCGATCCTAAGTGCAGAACTTTTAATTCGGGTGTTCAATTTGATTTTTAATGTGTTATGTTCCTCCTTTTTTTTTTTTTTGGTCAACCACCTAGAATGTTCTTTTGGGGTTAACATTTGTATATTTTTCAAATTTATTTTTTCTCCGCCAAATTTTTGGGTTTATTTTGTCCAGAGGATTATCTTGGCTTTATTTAGTTTCTTCCTTTTTGCATATAGATTTTTTTTTTTAATTAAATACATTATAAGTTTTGAAACAAATTTTAGCTCGAATTAAAAAAAAATTGAATCAGACGTTCTCATGTAATGCTACATTTTGGTTTATTATTTATTTCTAAATTTATTTGTTTAATGTGTCTCGCAAATTTCATTATTCGTCGATAAATATTAATTTTGTTTGATTTGATGAGTTCAATCTATAGGGTGAATTATCTCGGACGACAAATCACTGGGATTTTGGTAACAAAAAAAATTGCATGGTGTCATAGATGGTTGTGTGGCTAAACTTATAGTAATGAGCTTCATGCACGCTTGATGTCTTTTTATGTTTTTATAGTTGATTTATACAGCCAACTAAATTTTTACTGTATCATATAAACATCCCTTATTTAATTGGTCAGCCAAAGCCCAATAGATAAAGATAATATTAACCTTGGAAGCCAGTTAGATTACATGAGATATGAATATGTAATTTCAAATATATGTTATTTGATTTGTTCCTTACATGAAATACAACCTTTTATTAAGCAAGTATGTAATGTTACTGTCGGGCCATAACGTTGTCGCTCCGTGAAGGGAAAACAGGCTGTGTACTTCAAAATATTTTTGTTTTTGAATTTTACAGTCATCTATATATATATATATATATATATATATATATCATTATAAAGTCGCTTAAGTCTGGCAAAAAACTCAGCACTTTTTTCCCGCCCAAAGTTACTGTGCAAATCTAAAAAATGCCCGTTTTCCTTTTATTTATTTTTTAATCTCTGACTGATTTTTGGTTATTTTAGGAAAGTAGGGCAACTCAAAGAGAGATCGGAAGAGCTCTCCCTTAATCCCTCTTTTTCCCTTAATTAATCCCCAGTTCTCTCTCGCTTTTCTCCTTTTATTTGATTCTTGATATCAAATTGATTGATTCAGTCATCCTCATAGCCGGTGATTTTGGTCTGGCTTTTCCTCGATCGCGTCTGGCAACCTCGCCGAGCACATCTCAAAATTTTCCGACGATCGGTCAGGTTATGGAATCAGGTAACAAATTCACTTTTTCTCATTTTTTAAAGATTTAGTATGAAATTTTATTCACATCTCTGTCATGCTGGAATAATTACACTGTGCGAAACTTAGTGCTGGAATTTTAATTTGTGATAGCTTATGCTGATTTTTTCCCCTTTCTAATAGTTTGGGTTTCTTTATTTTTTTGATTTTTGCCACTCTTTGGATGCATCTACTTAAGCTTCAGGTTTTGCTTCAGTAGATTTGATGACCGTCATTGATATTATTATGGTGTCAGTGTGTTTGTGTGAAATGAAAAGCTGCCAAAATCTCATGGGTGGCAAGTGCAACCTAAAGTTCTTTGCACTTGAAAAAAAAACCCCCCAAAGGCAGTTCAAGACATGTGGGTTTAATGCTCTAATTTTCACTTTTTAAATATTAGTGTCATTAGGATTATCATTACTGAATTTTATTACTATTATTATCAAATTGAAGCCCCTGTTTATCTTGAATTCACGTGGTGACCCGGCATGAGCAGAGGACATCATAACTTGGAAGATGTAAAAGAAAGTTCTATCAATAGTTATCATTTTGCACTTCTAGCTCCCTCGTCAAACTCAACGTGCAAAGTATCAGAATTCATATTGCTCGATAGTGTATAAAAGGTATGTAGTGCTTCTATATATTTTATGAGAACCATTAATTTTATAGTTTTAATAAGTTTCCTTGTTTCTTCAAAAAAAAAAAAAAATGTTTGATTGTTGATCTTTCTCTATGTTAATTATATATATATAGATATTAATTCATTGGTTTGAACTCTTACAATGGCAAGATCATCTCTGCATTGACTAAAGTGTTTCTAAGGATAATTCGGAGGTCGGTTTTGTTTTTTACTGAAGTGTTAATTATTTATATAATGCTTCTATGAAGACGTGTGCTCTTCCGATCTTCTTCACACCTTCAAAGTAGGTAAAAATTTATAGTGTTATATAATAGTAGTGGTAAGAACGTACAAAAGTCAGATGTGGCTATTCTGATTGTTTCTTATTCTTTTGGGTTTTAATTTAGCAGTTGACACTTGATACAGAAAATCTTGGCTACAATCAGAAAAAACACAATTGCGTTATGTATATTAG